>JAJDFG010000165.1:575000-727500 GCA_021039105.1 Scomber colias
GGACAGAAAGAAAGGAAAGAAAGAAAGAAAGAAAGAAAGAAAGGAAAGAAAAAAAGAAAGAAGGAAAGAAAGAAAGAAGGGTTAGAGAGACGATGATCAGCTTCATCAGTGAGTTTCGATTTTCTTTCTTTCAGTTTCTTTGTACTTCTTTTTCTTTCTTGCTGTTTCATTCATTATTCTTTCTCTTTCTGTCTTTCTTCCACCTTTCTTTTTCTTTCCTATCTTGTTCTTTTCATACTTTGTTGCTATCATTCTTTCATTGTTCTTTCTTTCTCTTCTTCCTCCTCCTATTTTCTTTCTCTTCTTCCTCCTCCTATTTTCTTTCTCTTCTTCCTCCTCCTATTTTCTTTCTCTTCTTCCTCCTCCTATTTTCTTTCTCTTCTTCCTCCTCCTATTTTTTCTCTTCTTCCTCCTCCTATTTTCTTTCTTTTCTTCCTCCTCCTATTTTCTTTCTCTTCTTCCTCCTCCTATTTTCTTTCTCTTCTTCCTCCTCCTATTTTTTCTCTTCTTCCTCCTCCTATTTTCTTTCTCTTCTTCCTCCTCCTATTTTCTTTCTTCCTTTCTTTTCCAATCTTCCTCCTATTTTCTTTCTTCCTTTCTTTTCCAATCTTCCTCCTATTTTCTTTCTTTTTCATTTTTTTAATCTTCCTCTTCATCTCTCCTCCCCCTTTCTTTCTTTCTTTCTTTCTTTCTTTCTTTCTTTCTTTCTTTCCTTCCTTCATATTAGCTTCAGATTAAACTTTTAGCTCCATGTTTCCACAGGAGGAGGACTGTGGATTTAGAAAGAAGTTATGTCAGAGCAGAGAAACTTCTTATTTCACTTTCATCTTTCCTGAAACAGCAGCTCGAATCATCGCTGGTGAGAAAATGAAACTCATCTGAACTCAAAGACGCTCCGCTCTGCTGCTGTACGAAGATCAGAGATAGATAAAATAAAGGTTGGTGGGGGGGGGGGGCAGAGAGCTTCCTCCTTTTATACTGAGCATTAACCCTCCTGTTGTCCTCAGGTCAAAAAACGAAGGGAGGAAGGAAAGGAATAAGGAGGGAGGGAGGAAAAGAGGAAAGGTGGAAGGAAAGGAGGAAGGAAGGAAGGAAGGAGGGAGGGATGAAGGAAAAGAGGAAGGAAGGAAGGGAGGAAAGAAAGGAAGGAGGGAGGGAAACAGGAAGGAAGGAAAGAGGGAAGAAGGGGAAGAACAAAGGAAAAATTAAAGAGGAAGTAAGGAAAGCAGTAAGGAGGGAGGAAAAGAGGAAGGGTGGAAGGAAAGGAGGAAGGAAGGAAGGAAGGAGGGAGGGATGAAGGAAAAGAGGAAGGAAGGAAAGAAAGAAAGAAAGAAGGAAGGAAGAAAGAAAGGAGTAAGGAGGGAGGGAGGGAAACAGGAAGGGTGGAAGGAAAGGAGGAAGGAAGGAAGGAAGGAAGGAAGGAAGGAAGGAAGGAAGGAGGGAGGGATGAAGGAAAAGAGGAAGGAAGGAAGGAACAATCAAAAAAGACCCGGGAGGACAACATGAGGGTTAAAAGAAGAATTCAAAATGCAGCGTCGTCTTTCCTCCCTCACAGAAACACTGACTCTGATCTCTAGAAGGGAAATGTTGGTTTTACTCAACATCAGTCATATTTTATTAGTTTGCATTTCTGCTTTTGACCCAATCAAATGTTTATATTTATGTTTGTTTACAGTTTATATAAATTATCCTAAAACTATAAATACATTAATACATTTCCAGTTAATTCTCATGGAAACTGAAATTAACGGGAAATGTAAATGAACTATGTAGAGTTTATTATACAGGGAGCAGCTCTTAGAGCTCTTAGCTCATGCTGCTATAGGCTTAGACTGCCGGGGGACTCCCATGATGCACTGGGCTCCTCTCTCCTCCTCCCTCTCTCTCTCTCTCTATCCATCTATATCCATTAACACTCATCAGTCTATTAATGCATTCAATAACCTAAACTTCTTCCCCGAGTTGTCTATGCTTTCTCCTCCTTCCTCCTCTCTCTCCTTCCCTCCCTCCCTCCTTCTCTCCCTCCCTCTCTCCTTCCCTGTCTCTCTCCCTCCCTCACTCCCTCTCTCCTTCCCTCTCTCCTTCCTCTCTCTCCTCTCCCTCTCTCTCCCTCCCTCCCCCCCACTCTCTCTCTCTCTCCTTCCTCTCTCTCTCTCTCCTTCCTCTCTCTCCTCTCCTCTCTCTCTCCTCTCCTTCCTCTCTCCTCCCTCTCTCTCCTCCCCTTCCTCTCCCTCTCTCCCTCTCCTTCTCCCTCCCTCTCCCTCCCCCCTCATCCTACCTGTGTGGACTCGTTGAACCCCGGCAGCCACCCGATCTCTGACGGCCTTTCCTCGGCCCCGTTCCCGAAGCCGAGTGCCTGCAGCGCCGCCTTGGTGACGAGCAGCATGTCTCCTACGTGCAGGTCGATGTCCTCCTCCCGCTCCTTCTTATACTCGTACAGCGCTCGGTACTGAAAGCCCTCCGAGCTCATGGCTGCGTCTCACCGCTGCGTATGGCTTTACAATAATAATTATAATAATAATAATAATAATAATAACTGAGGAATAAAATAAGAGCCTCGGGATAATAAAAAGTATAAAAATAGGATTTGAGGGTTTGAGTCTTTGAAGTCCTGAGAGGTTTTATGAGAGAGGAGAGTCTACGCTGAGTGAAGGTGTGAGGGTCTCTCCTGTCTCCATGTCTGCCGGGTTCCTGTCATCCCTCCAGGCCGAGCCACAGACGCTCCGTCGAAGCCTCCTCAGCGTTCATGAACAGCAGTCTGAGCAGAGGCGGCGGCCACATCTGGGGCGGCAGCGGGTCCACCTGACAGAGAGGAGGGGGGGGGGGGGGGGGGTGCAGAGGAGAGGGGGGTTAAAATGTGAAAATAAACATATGAATAACTTCACACATTCAGCATCAAATTTCTGCTTTTGATCCATTTAGAGAGAATGAAGGAAAGGAGGGAGGGAGGAAGGAAGGGAGGAAAGGAAAGAAGGAAGGAAAGGAGGGAGGGAGGGTGAGAGAAAGTAAAAGAGCAAGGAAGGAAGGAAGGGAGGAAGGGAGGAGAATATATTAGAGGATTATGGCAAAAATGTCTAAGTGGTGTAAACATAAAAACTTTGGAAGGAAGGAAGGGAGGGAGGGAAGGAAAGGAGGGAAGGAGGAAGGGAGGAAGGAAGGGAGGGAGGGAATGAGGAAGTTAGGAAGGAAGGAATGACAGAAGGAAGGAAGGAAGAAGGGAACGAAGGGAGGGAGTGAGGAAGGTAGGAAGGAAGGAAGAAGGGAAGGAAGGGAGGGAGTGAGGAAGGTAGGAAGGGAGGAAGGGAGGGAGGAAGGAAAGGAAGGAAGGACAGAAGGAATGGGGGAAGGGTGGAAGGAGGCAGGGAGGGAGGAAAAGAGGAAGGAAAGACGGAAGGAAGGAAGGAAGTGAGGAAAGAAAGTCGTATCGAAGGAGGAGGGAGCAAAGAAAGAGGGAAGGAGGAAGGAAGGAAAGAAGGAGGGAGGGAAGGAAGGAGGGAAGGAAGGAAGGAAGGAAGGAAGGAAGGAAGGAAGGAAGGAAGGAACAGTCAAAAGAGAGATAGGGTCAATTTGACCCGGGAGGATGACAGGAGGGTTAAAAACACTGTAGGTTTATAAAATATGTAATATTCATCATTATTTTCTGGGTTACACCATTTGACATGTTCAGGTCATTCAGTCTTACTAACCTGACGACACTTTTAAATCTATTTAAAGACATTTTTGACTCATCGTTTATCAGCTGTGACTCATCACCAAGGCAACAGCAGCAGAACATATAAACTCATGTAGTGACTTCCTGTCTCCTTACAGGATGTTCCGCTCTCTTTAATGTTTCAGCTCAGCTGTTTTATACCACGGCGTGTTAGAGCCATATAAGTTAAAAAATACTGACCTGACCAGTTCAATGATTTTAATGTGAGACAGACATAATAATGATAATGATAATGAATTCTCACATTAATCTGTTCATCACCCAACAAGAGAAACACTCAGGAGCCAATTAATCTATTAATCTATTAACCAATTAGTAGCTAAATACTTAATTCATTGTTATGAGTCCTGGTTGTATCTCTATGAGGAAACGTTGCCTCATTAACTTTCCTGTCTTCTGTCCTTCTTTCCTTCCTCCTGTCCTCCCTCCCTCCTTCCTTCCTGCAGTACTTTTACTGTAATACTGCATACTACATCACTATAATACTGCAGTACTTTTACTGTAATACTGCATACTACATCACTATAATACTGCAGTACTTTTACTGTAATACTGCATACTACATCACTATAATACTGCAGTACTTTTACTGTAATACTGCATACTACATCACTATAATACTGCAGTACTTTTACTGTAATACTGCATACTACATCACTATAATACTGCAGTACTTTTAATGTAATACTGCATACTACATCACTATAATACTGCAGTACTTTTACTGTAATACTGCATACTACATCACTCATAATACTGCAGTACTTTTACTGTAATACTGCATACTACATCACTATAATACTGCAGTACTGGTCCTATAATACTAACAGAGTATTTAACATGTCATAAAGTACATTTAAGACGCTTTAATGTTACTTTATAGTTGATTAAATGATGATTATCCAGGTTTTAAAGCTACTTTTCGGGCCTCAACGTTAAAAATAACCTTCAGATAAAGTTAATTTCTTTTTTATAACACACTCAAATAATTAACTTTTAAACTTTAACCTCACAGTTGTTGTAAAACTGTAATAAAAGAGGGTAAAAGACACGAATCCTCCAGGAAACAGGAAACGACAATGAGGCTAGCTGGTTAGCCGTTAGCTCCGGACGCCTCACCTTTTTTTGGGGATTAATTCTTCACCAGTTTAACGTCCAGCCGAGCAAACCACAGCCGCCATTAGTGAGCAGGGGTGTCACGCGACGTCCGGAAGTCTTCACAAACGGAGATATGAACTTATTTAATCGATTAAATCCGAGATGAAGCTGCTCGTGTTTCAGCCTTCTGTGTGTGAAGCAGACACTCTGTCAAGCTAGCATCCGGTTAGTGTCGAAGGGTTTCCGGCACGGCTCGTCAAAATAAAAGGGGGGATAGAATATTAAAATAACAATGATGACAATACAATGTTAAATAATTCAGTGTGTGTGTGTGTATGTGTGTCTGACTGTGCGCTCTTACACAAGCATCACTGTGTGTATATATGTGTGTTTTCTTTGTGTGTGTGTGTGTGTGTGTGTGTGTATATTTGTGTGTGTATATGTGTGTTTTCTTCTTTGTGTATATGTGTTTTCTGTGTGTATGAATATGTATGTGTGTGTGTGTGTGTGTCTGTCTGACTGTGCTCTAACACAAGCATCACTGTGTGTGTGTGTGTGTGTGTGTATAAATCTGTTTTCTTTGTGTGTGTGTGTATGTGTATACGTGTGTGTGTGTTTTCTGTGAGTGTGTATATGTGTGTATATGTGTGTGTAAATCTGTGTTTTCTTTGTGTATGTATATGTCTGTGTGTGTGTGTTTTCTTTGTATGTGTATATGTGTGTGTGTGTGTGTGTATATGTGTGTTTCCTGTGAATGTGTATGTGTGTGTGTATAAATCTGTGTGTTTTCTTTGTGTGTGTGTGTGTGTGTGTGTGTGTGTGTGTGTGTGTGTGTGTGTATGTAAATAACAAATGAAATGTTAAATAATTCTTCAGTTTTAAGCAGAAATCTTTATTCACGTTAAATAAATCACTCAGTATATTAAAAGTCGAGTCTTATTACGCTGTCTCGCTTTATATTCTCTTTTATTTTGAAGGGTTATGTAACAGCGTCAAGCGAACGGACTCGGGCGATTTCCGTTTATCTTTCAGATTAAAAGCACGCAGACGGGGACATGTGTGCTGAAACCTTTTCCAGAGCAAAGATGGATGGATAGCACATAAAGAAAGAAAGAGAGAAAACACTTCAGGTTTAAAAAATCCCTTGCGAGTCTTTTATTTTTGTAGTGCAGATAAAAAAGGAAATAAAAAAAAACTGGGATTTAAGAGATTACAGTCGATTACACCTGGAGGCAGGGCTCTGACGTCACATCCGCTAACCTAGATTTTAATGCAGAGTGCAGCGCTGACAGCAGGCTGCATAGCAACAAAGGAGTGTGTGTGTGTGTGTGTAGAGAGAGAGAGAGAGAGAGAGAGTGGGGGTGTAGTGTATTCATGCTGCCCTCATTCATTCAGCTCTTACACAAGCACCACTGTGTGTGTGTGTGTGTTTTCTTTATGTGTGTATATGTGTGTGTGTTCTGTGTATGAGTGTGTGTGTGTGTATGTTTTATGTGTGTGTTCTGTGTGTGTGTGTATATGTGTTTTGTGTGTATGTGTGTGTATGAGTGTGTGTGTGTGTGTGTGGTATGTGTGTGTAGGGTGACTCCCGGCATCATCATGTGATTCCTGCTGCAGCTTTTCCAGAACAAACTGCACGACATCAAAAAACACATATACACACAAACACACACACACACACACATAAAACACATATACAGAGAAACACACACACACACACACACACACACACATAAAACACATATACACACAGAGAAACAGAAACACACACACAGAAGGCACACACACACACACACACACACACACACACACACACACACACACACGCTTCATTAAAAACACAGTAAACTTTATTTACACCACGGAGCTTTGACACGTTCATAAACTGATAAAATAAATTTCAGTTCTTTGTGTTAAATTCATAAAAACACAGAAAATCACATTTTAACTTTAATATTTAATAAATATTAAACTGAACATTTAAACGTCTGATGATGTTAAAATGATTTAAAAAAAATAAAAGTCTGCATCCTGACAAACGTTACAGTAATCATGAATGTGTTGTGACGTCAGCGCCTCCTAGTGGCCGAAATCATCATTACAACTATTTTATTTTTCTAATAGTTGTATTTCTGTATTTCTGCTTTTATGTTTCTGATTCTTCTTGTTTTTGAGTTTTAAATGTTTTCATATTTGACTCTCAGGGTCCCAACAGACGTCATTTCTTTCAATTTTTTTAAAGCCCAACATATGAATAAAGGAAATCACCTGCATTCATTTCTACATCAGATATTAAAGAGAGCTGCTTCATCATCACGTTTAACAAGCTGGAGCTAGTCCACTTAAAATGATCTGATTTTTCCTTCCTTCCATCTTTCCTCCCTTTCTTCCTTCCCTCCTTCCGTCTTTCATTCCTGTCTACTCTTCCTTCTCCTCCTTCTTTTCCTTCCTTTCTTCCTTCTATCTGTCCTTCCATCTTTCATTCCTGTCTACTCTTCCTTCTCCTCCTTCTTTTCCTTCCTTTCTTCCTTCTCTGTTCTTCCTCCCTTTCTTCCTTCCTGCCTGCCTTCCTTCCGTCTTTCATTCCTGTCTACTCTTCCTTCTCGTCCTTTTCCTTCCTTTCTTCCTTCTATCTGTCCTTCCTCCCTTTCTTCTTTCCATCCTTCTTTCCTTCCTTTATTCCTTCTGTCTTTCCTTCCTCCCTTTCTGTCTTATTTTCCTTCCTTCCGTCTTTCATTCCTGTCTACTCTTCCTTCTCCTCCTCCTTTTCCTTCTATCTGTCCTTCCTCCCTTTCCCCTTTCTTCCTTCCTTCCTTCCTTTCATGTTCATTCATGTGAATGATGTGAGATTAAATTCGGAGGTATGTGGCCCTTATAAAACAGTTACTGTGTGTGTGTGTGTGTGTGTGAGTGTGTGTGTGTGTCTATAAGCTGAAGACGTTTCCCAGCCTGTGAACAGACAGTCTGATCTTCCCCGTCAGCTTCAGCTCGTCCTTCAGGAAACGTCCCACCTGCTCAGAGTTCACCACGTCACAGAAAACACAAATCTGCCCCCGATCCCGCTGGATGTTAGCGTTACAGGACGGCAGCCTGCTGCTCCGGATCAGACGGGTCAGTGAACGCCACACCTGGAGAGACAAGGAGGAGGAGGAGGAGGAGCAGAAGGAGGAGGAGGAGGAGGAGAGGGGGAGGAGAGGAGGAGGGGAGGAGGAGGAGAAGAAGAAGGAGAAAGAGGAGGAGGAGAAGAGAGGAGGAGGAGGAAGAGGAGATATCAGGAACATATCTTATTATTATTATTTGTATTAAAGGTGTAACAATGAATGAGTGAATCATGATAAAGAGATTGTTTCAGTTCCAGTTTGATTCAATAACTCATCGTTACTTCCAACCACTGATTATATTAAATATGGACGATGTGGGAGGCCTGGTTGGTGTTTCCTTTGTGATGATGTCTGACCATGGGGGGGTTTATGCTACTTGTGAATGAGATGAGAAGGATAATGTGATTGGGAGGTGTAATGATGCTGTATGCTGACTTTGATGATGATACTGCTTACCCTGTGACCCTGTGACTTCTTTTTCTTTTATTTATTTCATTTTTCATTCATTTATTTGCTTTTATTTTTTTTTATTTTGTATTTTTATTGGTAGGGTCTGTTTCAAATATGTTTTCTTTATTTTCTTTTTTGTCTTTGTGCTGTTTCACTTGTATGGTACATTTATTTTCCTATGTGATAAAAGTTGTTTGTATTGAAAAACAATTAAAAAAGTGAATTACAAAAAAAATATGGGCGATGTGATTGATTATTGATTGATTGATGAGTTATTTGGTTAATAAACTTTTTCTGGGGTTAAGCATAGCTCAGTGGGTAGCGCACCCGCCCCATGTGTAGAGGCTACTACTCTACTACTCGCTGCAGGCGACCCGGTTCCAATCCCGCACCGAACGGTCTTATCCTGCATGTCATTCCCCCCTCTCTGTTTCCTGTTTCCTGTCTATCTCTACTGGTCTGTACAATAAAGGCTAAAAATATATATATAAAAAAATAAACCATTTCTATGCTGGTTTCTCTACAGTTATTATTATCATCATTATTATTGTATTTATTATTATTTTATATATTGTTATTATTATTTTATTTATTTATTATTATTATTTTATTTATTAGTATTAGTAGTAGTAGTATTATAATCTGAACCTGCTCCATGCTGGTCTCTCTACAGTTATTATTATTAGTATTATAATCTGAACCTGCTCCATGCTGGTCTCTCTACAGTTATTATTATTAGTATTATAATCTGAACCTGCTCCATGCTGGTCTCTCTACAGTTATTATTATTAGTATTATAATCTGAACCTGCTCCATGCTGGTCTCTCTACAGTTATTATTATTAGTATTATAATCTGAACCTGCTCCATGCTGGTCTCTCTACAGTTATTATTATTAGTATTATAATCTGAACCTGCTCCATGCTGGTCTCTCTACAGTTATTATTATTAGTATTATAATCTGAACCTGCTCCATGCTGGTGTCACACTGGTTCTGGCTGATGGTCCACTTGGCTCTCTGTCTCAGGTTGAGTTTATGGACAGAGATCATGTGATCAAAGTGTTTGGATGGCGGCTGTGATCGTCGTAGCGATGCAGATCTGTGAGAGGAAACGCTCCACGACCGTCTGACCGGAGAGTCCAGGACCAGGACTCTGTCAGGAGCCGGTCTGCTCCTAAAGAGGGACGCAGGACTGGGAGTCTGTGACATGCTGTCTCTGTCCTCTCTGCTCGGCTCTTCTCTGGGTTTCTGGAGCGGTGCGATGCCCCCCTGCTGCCGGCTGAGGGGGGGGGGCGAGGGTCTGACCCGAGGCGCTGATGACAGGAGGAGGTTTGGCGGGTCTGGTGAGGGGGTCAAGGGTCAGACCCGAGGCGCTGATGACAGGAGGAGGTTTGGCGGGTCTGATGGGGAGGGGGCGTCCTGCAGAGGGGGGGAACCAGCGGGTGAAGAGGGGAGGGGGCCGGCAGGGGAACGGCTCCAGAAGCTTCTCTGTGGTCTCTAACAGAGCAGAGAGACGACGATCAGCTGATCCTGATCCAGCAGCGTAGTGAAGAACCACTTCCTCCATCCAGACCGAGCCGGGTCAGAGGACGCAGCGCTGCACCTTCCTCCTCCTCCTCCTCCTCTTCATCATCATCATCATCAGGTCACTGCAGGCAGAGGATGGAGCAACATGTACACACTGTTTATTAACTCATTATAATCATTAATGATTTAAACATTTCTAGTTTGAGCCAAGGTTATTATAGTTTTGAATTTTTTTTTAGTTTTTCAGTTTGCTTTTTTATTTCAGGTTAGTTTTAGTGAGTTCAACAAAGTGATTTAGTAGTTTCAGTTTAGTTTTTATTTAGTCTTAGTTTTTCAGGTATTAAGAGAAAGCCTTGACTTGTAGAAGCTGAAAAGGGTTTATCATCAAGTCCTTTTAATTTCATTCTTTAACCACGAAGCATTACAGCTGCTGCAGGACAGGAAGTAACAAAGCTGAATTTATCTGCAATTCAGCTAGTTTTAGTTAGTTTTACATTCTTCATTGTAGTTTTCGTTTTTGTTTTAATTGTAATTTTTATTTTAGTTTCAGTTAACCAAATTATTTTTTCATTGCTAGTTTTAGTTTTCGTTAACTATAATAACCCTGATCTGTACTCAGTGCCTTTAAAATAAATAGAAACGTCTCCAGTCAAAAGATACCTGCAGTCAATCCTTTCTGCACCCAGAGCTGAAAAATATGACTATTCTATTTATTTCATTGAGATAATTTTGTATCTAATTAATAAACCAAATCATTTAGATGTGTTTAGGAGTTATTTAATGCTTCTACTCTAAGGAGGGGAAGATTAACTGATCCTAGTGCATCAGTAGGGTTAGGGTTAGGAGCAGCCGTCAATAGATGTCACTTAGGGATGAAATCAAGGTGCATCTGTAAAATATAAATATATAATATAATACATAAAATCCATTTAATTATTACATGTTCTCTGTCTTTATTTAGAAATATGAGCCACACAATAATTTAATATGTTTATTATTGATCTGTTATTAATGTTACTATCATGTGGTTTGGTTAGTAAAGTTTGATGTATGAATGAACTGTAAATATATTATATTTAAGCCGTAAAAATATTATATTAGCTTTAATTATATTAGTTTGAAATATATTATATTAGCCGTATATATATTTACAGCTAATATAAATCAGTGTTGCTGTTAACTGACGCAGTAACTTTTAAATGTAAATATCTAAACCGTATATATTATATTATATTATATTAGCTTTAAATATATTATATTAGCTTTAAATGTTTTATATTAGCTGTATATATGTTTACAGCTAATATAAAACAGTGTTGCTGTAACATTTAACTGTAAATATATTAAATTCGCTGTAAATATCTTCTCATTAACTTTAACTGTAACCGTTTTAAATATTAACGGTCGGTTATGTTTAGTGCAGCTCGTCGTTTATATATATTTTTAATCATTTAGTAATTTTTACAGTTTATAAAACAAATAATTAAAGGAGGAGCCGGTGTTATAGAGAATAATGTTCCCCTCCGCAGCTAGTCTGGGTTTAGTTAACTGATTAGTCTTACGGTAAACTTGGGTTAAGGACTGGTTAGTGTTATATTAGAGCAGACGGACACTAATCTACACGGGAACATGTTTAAACGTTACACCGGTCAACGGTTGTTTTTAGCTTATCATGCTAACTATTAACGGCTGGTAACGGCTAAACTCACTAAACTACCGACACAAACCAACAGAAAAACACAGCGGAGACTCTCTACAGACAGACATCAGAAAAACAGACTCTATTAAAGCTGAGTAGAGTTAATAATATAAATAATAATATAAATACAAACCTTTAAATCTTCAGTCTGTGTTCCTTGTTTCTTCTGTTTCCGAGCAGCTAACATGGAGACGCGCCTCCCGTGATGTCTCGCGAGATCTACCCAGTCTTCTTTACGTTTGAACTGTTCTCGCGAGATTTACAGAAAGCTTCAGTTTAAATGGGGGCTTTTTTAATGGAGAGGAAAACTATCAAAACATATAAAACATTAACTTCACTATTAATCATATAATCTACCAACCAAGTGCTTTTATTATTTTAACATTTAAATAATTCGTATTAGTGTGTGTGTGTGTGTGCACATAGTGTTTTTCATGTGGAAATGAAAATATCAACTATTCTCTTCTTTCACAGAGTTTATAATAAAACATAATTAAGTATGAAGAGAGAGTGATAGTTTGGTTGCTTTCTTTCTTTGTTACACTACAACATGTGGTTGTAAGTTTTCCTGTTGGGGATGATTGTCACATGTTGATATATATATAAATATAGTGTGATATATTTAGTTCTTTCTTTTTTTAGAGTAAAATGAGAAGGAACTTAGTCAGGAAGACAAACCAGATGTGAAGCTCAGAGCAGTCAGAGGTTCAACTGCTCAGTATTGTTATATATAAAGGATAAAATAATGCACTTATATGAATGATTGATGCAGAAGTCCTGACTGTTATTATAATTCATGCATTAAAGGTTTAAATTCATTTCTAAGATTGGCAAAAGTTTTGATTTTTCCCATTAAGACAGAACCAACCTCATGATGGAGTCTCATCTCTGACACATTAAATCTGATCAGTATGAAGTTTATGAAGAACTCAAAGGAAAAGATAAAGTGTGACTACCAACCTCGTTCTCTCCTATATCTATATTATTTATATTTATGTGTTTATATGTGAACTTCCTCGTGCTTCATGTCATTTCATTCTTCAGTCTTTACTCATCACAGGAAACTCTGCAGATCGAACCTCTAACATTCTTCTCAACGGTTACCATGGCTACGTAGCAGAAAGGAAAAAAACAAGAAAGAAAGGATGACAATTTACAAAGAATGAGAAAGAAAGAAGAACGGAAAGAAAGACAAAGTAGTAGCAGTGAAGAAAGGACAGAAGGAAAGAAAAAGGATGAAAGAAAAGAAAGGAAAGAAAGACAAGCAAAGGATGAAAGAAGTAAAGAAAGTAGTAAAGGATGAAAGAAGTAAAGAAAAAGAAAGAAAAGTAGTAAAGGATGAAAGAAAGAAAGTAAAGGACGAAAGTAAAGTAGTAAAGGATGAAAGTAGTAAAGGATGAAAGAAAGTAAAGAAGTAAAGGATGAAATAAAGGATAAAAGAAAGGATGAATGCAAGAAGTAAAAGAAAGGATGAGAGAAGTAAAGGATGAATGAGATAAAGAAAGGATGAAAGTAGTAAAGGATGAAAGGATGAGAGAAGTAAAGGATGAAAGGATGAGAGAAGTATAGGATGAAAGGATGAGAGAAGTAAAGGATGAAAGGATGAATGAAATAAAGAAAGGATGAGAGAAGTAAAGGATGAAAGGATGAGAGAAGTAAAGGATGAAAGGATGAGAGAAGTAAAGGATGAATGAGATAAAGAAAGGATGAAGTAAAGAAAGGATGAGAGAAGTAAAGGATGAAAGGATGAGAGAAGTAAAGGATGAAAGGATGAAGTAAAGGATGAAAGGATGAAAGGATGAGAGAAGTAAAGGATGAAATAAAGAAAGTAGTAAAGGATGAATGAAATAAAGAAAGGATGAGAGAAGTAAAGGATGATATAAAGGATGATGAAATAAAGAAAGGATGAATGAAAGAAGTAAAGGATGAAAGGATGAGAGAAGTAAAGGACACTGACTCGTCCCTGTAGTTTGTCAATAGGACATTTTATTGTATACGTCTGTCGTCTTTATTCAAATTACAGGAAATGATGTCATATATCTGAGAGATGACGAGCGGCTGCACAGCGGCTAACGCTAACGCTGAAGCTAACCACAACCTTGCTTTTTTTTTTTTTTTTTACGTTTTTTTTTATTGTTACGTTTTTT
This sequence comes from Scomber colias, assembly GCA_021039105.1. NCBI lineage: Eukaryota > Metazoa > Chordata > Actinopteri > Scombriformes > Scombridae > Scomber > Scomber colias. Next base: position 588,735 of record JAJDFG010000165.1, read on the forward strand.
TTCGTAATTCTTTTTTTTTTCGTAATTTTTTTTTTTGGTTTAAAATTAAAACTTTTGCAACAGGAAGCAAAAAAAAAAAAAAAAAAAAAAAAGGAAGACGAAAAAATAAAAGCACATATGCCATGAATGAGATGTGTTGTGTGGTGTGATTGGTTGGTTGGTTGGTGATGTCATCAGGAAGTAGGAAGTAGGGTTTTTCTATATATAATGCTAGCCTAAAAAAAAAAAAAAATTTAATAAAAGAAAAAACACGAAAAAATGAAGAAGAAGAAGAAGAAGAAGCGTTTTGCTCGTCGTACATGTTGTAAAAGGATCAGAATATGGCACATTTGGTCCACGTTGGTAGTTTTATTATCTCGTTTTCAAACATGTAATAAACAAAAAAAAAAAGAAAAAAAAGAAGAATAAAGAAATAAAGAAAGAAACAGATCGTAGTTGTACGTGTTTTTTTTTTCTTCTCATATTAATAATGATGATGACAGCATACTGAAAACACGACTGTAAGAGGGGGCCGCTCCGTTTTTTTAAGTTTCTCCATTTTTTTTTTTTTTAAATCCTTTAAAATCTCGTAAATCAGCCAATTCTGTGTCTCATGTGTGTTTCTGCTTTTTATCTCCCTTGTACAGTGTTTTTAATTATTATTGTTAATATCTTTCCATCCAAAATGAAGAAGAGGAGGAAGAGGAAGGAGGAAGAGTAAGAGTAAGGGAGGGTGGGTATAGAAGAAGAAGAAGAAGAAGAAGAAGAGGAGGTGGAGGAGGAAGGTTGTGTTGGAGCTTCGTGGATGATTTTTTTTTTTGTCGTTGAACAGGGATGGCTTTTATTTTGAACATTCACAGGAAGTAGTCGGGAGTGCGTCTGGTCACGTGGGGCTCGCCGCGGCGCGGGGCGGGATCGAACTGAAGGCTGAGGACGAAGAAGAAGAGAGAGGAGAGGGTCATTAGTGATGATTTTAACTCTTTATAAAGTGTTCAGGGTTTAATTTGACAACTTTTACACATTTAAGAGAAGAAAACACCTTAAAACTTTCCTCTTATAAGCTAAAATTTAAGTATTTAGCTTCATGTGATGCCAAATATACAAAAATGTAAATATTTCACCTTACTGAAAATGTTCTGTGCAGCTGATTCACATTTTTGACTCATTTACTTAAGAAACCTAAAGAATACTCTGTCTCTCTCTCTCTCTCTCGCTCTTAAGACACTTCAAAAATGGTGAACTTGTCCTTTAACCCTTTACGTTTCTGTTCAGGCTTTAATCAGACTCCTTTTAGTCATTTAAGAACAGAAAAAACACCTTAAAACTTTCCCTTTATAGTCAGAATTGTAATAATACATCCTCATGTGATGCTGAATATACAAAGCTGTGACACTTTTGTTCAGTTTTTGACTCATTTACTTAAAAAAACTTAAGTATAAACTGTCTCTCTCTCTCTCTCAAGACACACTTGAAAAACTGAACTTGTCCTTTAACCCTTTATGTTTCTGTTCAGGCTTTAATCAGACTCCTTTCAGACATTTAAGAGAAAGAAAAACACCTTATAAAGAAAGACATGGAAATGTTTTTGTGCAGCTGATTCACATTGCTGTTGAGTTTTTGACTCATTTACTTAAAGAACTAAAGAATAAACTCTCTCTCTCTCTCTTAAAACCTACTTAAACTGTGAACTTGTCCTTTAACCTTTTACATACTGTTCTGGGGACAAAAAAACAACTTTCCTCTTATAATCATTTATCCTCATGTAATCTAAATATTTCAACTTTCTGAAAATGTTTTTGTGCAGCTGTGAGTCAGTGTTGTTGAGTTCTTGAAGTATAAACTCTCTCTCTCTCTTAACCCTCACATACTGCCTCTTCATAATTAGTCTCTACACCAATTCACATTCATAAATTCATTAATAAATGTTTGATTAGTCTTATCACTATTTTATTTTGTAGGATGTAAAATGCTGATTTTTGTTGCCTTTGTTGAATAAAAACAGGTCAAATAAATACAAATGTGTGTCAGCTGCACAATAATTTAAAATATGATGCATTTTATTTCCATTTTAATAAACTGTGGGTCACATTAGAAAAAGTCTGGTTAAAAAAATATGAACAGTATGTAAATGTAAGACCCTTTATGATTCTATTCAGGCTTTAATCAGACTCTTTTTAGACCATTAAACTTTCCTCTTATAGTCAGAAACTTGATTCATCGTCATGCGATGCAGAATATAACCCCACCCCCACACACCCCCCCACAGCTCTCTATCGATGTTGTTTGTACTTACAAAGAGTATTTAAGGGTGTCGTCCAGTTCCATGATGGCTGCCTGGTTTCCACAGCGGTAGCAGTAGTTTGGAGCACTGAAGATGGTCACCACGTTCTTATCATGGCCCCAGTTATAACCCTGGAGGGAGAGGGGGGGGGGGAGAGAGGGAGAGGGGGGGGGGGAGAGAGACACACAGACACACACACACACAGAGTTATTAAAGGAAACACACACATTACAGATACATGATGACTACAAGTTAAAAGCTGATTAATTGATTAGAGCAGGGGGTCAAACATGAGGCCCGCGGGCCAGAACCGGCCCGCTTTCCTTCCATCTTTCCATCCACCCTTCCTTCCTTCCTGTCTTTCCTTACTGTCTTCTCTCCTCTTCCTTCCTTCTTTCCATCTGTCCTTCCTTCCTTTCATCTTTCCTTACTGTCTTCTCCCCTCTTCCAACCTTCCTTCGATCCCCCCTTTCCTTCCTTCCTTCCATGTCTTTCCTTCCTTCCTTCTGTCTCTCCTTCCTTCCTTCCTTCCTTCCATCTGTCCTCCTTTCCTTCCTTCGATCCTCCCTTCTTTCCGGCCCACATCAGATCAAACTGGTCTGTATGTGGCCCTTGAATAAAGATGAGTTTGACTCCTCTGCACTAGAGAATAAAGACGACTGTTCACCTGCAGAGCAACAAACACTAACTACTGCATCATCAATCTGTTTTAATTCATTATAAATTAATAAAATAAATAATTAAATGTTCAGATCTTTAAGGGTTAAACTTTTTTTTTTTTTTTTTATTTCCTGCTGTGATGAATAAAAATAAAAGCGGTTTAAATGTGAGGGTCACGCAGCGGTTCATCAGTGGGAGAGGAACTGCTGCATGGAGGAGCACTGCAGCTGTTGCCATGGAGACGCCGCTAAGAGAGGGGTAAAGTGTGTGTGTGTGTTGTAAAGTACCAACAGGACAAAATTACACTAAAAAAAAGAGCAAAGGTGATCAGCTGACATCATTTCAGCTTCAACAGTTTCTACTCAGATTTTATGATCAATAATATTTAATTTTGACAGTTTTTAGAAAAGAAACTAAAGATTAAAATAAATAAATAATAGATTAACATAAATCCCGGACTATAAGCCGCTACTTTTTTCCCCCACTTTGAACACTGCGGCTTCTACTACGGTGCGGCTAATGCATGTTTATTTTCGTGGGTGTTGTTGTTACGTACTTTATTATTTGTTCACTTTGCTTCATGTTTTATACACGTTGTTGTTCCGACTCGTTCATAGAGAGAACAGGAGAGTTCACTCAGTAGGTAACCCTAACCCCCCCAACCCCTAACCCTGACAGAACCAGGTAGATTACTCCAGTAAAAGTAAGACTTAGTTTAATGACTAACACATTTCATTAGTTTATATAATGCAGATTAGTAAAATATGACTTATGAGTCACAGTCACAGACTGTATAAACTTAGCATGTGATAATTGTGGTAGCAGCGGTGCAGCAGATGTAATGAAGTCCACGCAGCACGCTGGATGTAAACTAATATTAAGCCTATAGTCTATTCATTATAATGTCCATGGACATAAATTGAGTTATTTTGCCTTAATAATAATAAAATAATACGGATTGGGAACCCATATATGTATAATGTCTCCTCGTTGCATTAAGTGTTGCTTAAGATGACCCAAACCCCTAACCCAGGGCTCAGCTAGTGTTGCCTTTTTAAAATAATCGATTTCCCGGGATTCCTGGGAAAATTGCCTCCCTCAAGCAGGGAACACTTGCACTCACATTCGCCAAATAATCCGGACTGTAGGGGGCAAACGTGCTTGGGCACTGTATGGTTGCGTGATGGCTGTCAGGCATCGCCGATCGGACCAACCCTCGCTAATATCTCATATTACAACGTGGGTGCGGCTTGTACAAGGACAAAACTGATTTTCTTTCTATAATTAGAGCATGCGGCTTTTAATCAGGTTCGCTCTGTAGTCCGGAGTTTACGGTAGTTACATCACAGTTGGTTAGGGTTAACTGGACAGACCCTCAGCTGTCTCCTAGCAACCAGGTTACCCCTCCCACCCCCTTACCTCCATGACGAGCTGATGGGCGCGGGACACCAGGGTGAGGCCGTTGGCGTGGTTGAAGGTTTCGGAGATGTCCTGTCCGAAGGTGTATCCTGCACCTCGGGGGGAGATGCCCCACCCACCACGGTCATCAGGGTCGGACCACAGCAGGTCACACATGGGGCCCTAAAGGAGGGGGGGGTAGAGCTTTATTATAACATATATACAGTGTGATGGACTAAACTCAGTCTGATTAAAGGTTAATGTGAAGCTTCAGCCGACAGAGAGAGAAATCTTCTTCCTTTCTTTCTTTCTGGCGGCTGAAACTTCACGTCAACTTTTCTAATGTGTGTATATAGTGTGTATGTGTGTAATATGTAGCTATATAATGTGTAAGTATATTGTGTATGTGTGTATATAATGTGTAATGTGTGAGTATATAGTGTGTGTATATAGTGTGTGTGTGTATAGTGTGTATATATAGTGTGTGTATATATATAGTGTGTGTATATAGTGTGTATAAGTGTGTGTATATAGTGTATAGTGCGTATATAGTGTGTATTTTCTAGTGTATAGTGTGTGTAATGTGTGTATATAGTGTGTAGTGTGTGTGTATATAGTGTGTAATGTGTGAAATGTGTGTTTATATATAGTGTGTAATGTGTGTGTGTGTCTATATAATGTGTAAGTATATTGTGTATATGTGTGTTTATATATAATGTGTATTTATGTGTGTGTATATTGTATATAGTGTATATATAGATGTGTATATAGTGCGTATATATGTGTGTGTATATAGAGTATATATGCGTGTGTATATATAGTGTGTATATAAGTGTGTGTATATAGTGTGTATACAGAGTGTGTATATATTGTGTGTGTGTATATAGTGTGTAGTGTATAATGAGTGTGTGTACCTCATGTGGGACTTCCTGCAGACGGTCCAGAGCTCGTATGTGATCCAGAGTATCTATGGAGGGAGACAATCCACCGTGGAGACAGAAGATCTGCAACACACACACACACACACACACACACACACACACACACACGTTACTCTGACATCCCATAATACCACCCCTCAGAGGATGAAGATGAGGAGGAGGAGGATGAGGAGAAGCGGTCCCACCTGTCCGTCGACCAGCGCGGTGAGCGGCAGATAGTCGAACAGGTCTGTGAAGTACTTCCAGACGTTGGCGTTGCCGTACTTCCTCAGACACTCGTCGTAGAAACCGTACACCTGCGTGATCTGCCGCGACTCGTGGTTCCCTCGCAGGATGGTGATCCGCTCCTGGAAACGGACCTGAGACAGAGAGAGAGACACACACACACACACACACACACACACACACACACACACACACACACACACACACACACACACACACACACACACACACACACACACACACACACACACACACACACGTTATTAAAACTACCCATTAATCATCAACTGTCAGAAAACAGTCAAATATATCACCATGGCAACAGAAGAGGCCAGTCTGTCAGTAAAGCTTCACATTTAACCTTCCTGTCGTCCTCCTGGGTCAAACTGACCCCGTCTTTTTTGACTGTTCCTTCCTTCCTTCCTTATTTCCTCTGTCCGTCCGTCCTTCCTTCCTCCCTCACTCCCCCTCCCTCCCACCCACCCACCTTCCTTCACCTCCATCTTTCTTCCTTCCCTTTTCTGTTCTTCTTCCCTCCCTCTCTTTCCTTCCTCCTTCTTCTTTCCTTCCTTCCTTCCCTCCCTCCCTCCCTCCCACCTACCTTATTTCCTCCGTCCTTCCTACCTACCTACCTACCTACCTACCTACCTACCTTCCTTCCCTCCCTCCCTCCCTCCCTCCCTCCCTCCCTTATTTCCTCCGTCCTTCTTTTTCTCCCTCCCTTCCTTTCTTCTTCCCTTCCTTCCTTCCCTTGACTCGAGGACAACAGGAGGGTTAATGGTTCTTGTTACATTATTTATTTTATTTAAAGCGCTCTGAATAAATGTGATATATAAATTAAAGTTATATTTGCCTTAAAAACAGCAAAGATGTGTTTAAATTTGGCGTGCTCTTCATCTGAAAGCGTCTACACCGCCAGTCTTTAAAATTAAGTTGCACTCTTACTACGGTAATTACGGCAGCTTGAATCAAATCTGAACTAGTGAGCTTTAAAGTTACCGTAATTACTGTAATAGAAGCACAACTAAACATCCTGAGTTTGTAGTTGATTTACTTTGATTCTTGTGCTTCATATCGATAAGCTGCTGCTGCTGCTGCTGCTAGGGTTGTTTTATTTTGAAAGTCCACCAGAAGCTTTATGCTGATTCTGTGTCCTACTTCCTGTCTGTTGAGCCTGATGCACATTTAGAAACGGCTCCGTCACTAATAGAGCGGCTGCAGCTTCACAGCGTTGGATGGTAATGATTGATCAGATGAGAGGCAGCGATCAGCTCGATGCTGCTCGGCCTGCAGAGTGACGACAGCACAACTTCCTATTTACTGGAAGCTCAGTCAGGTCAATAGTTTTAATCACAGAGAGACACGTTCCTTTATTTCTTTCATCTATCTACTGCTTTTATCTTTCTGCTGCCTTGTAAAGCACTTTGAACATCCTCTATAAATACTGTTTATTATTATTTTTATTATCATCATCATCATCATCATCATCATCATCATCATCATCATGTATCAGAGCTTTAGTAACTTTAGGACATTACTGACGTGATGTGAGAAGAGAGAGACTGAAAGCTCAAAATATATTTGAATGTTTCTCTAAAGCAGTGGTCTCCAACCCTGCTCCTGGAGAGCTGCTGCCCTGCATGTTTTAGGTATCTCCCCTCTCTAACACACCTGATTCTAATAATCAACGTGTTATCAAGCCCATTGACAAGTTTCAGCTGCATGATAATGAGTTGATTATTAGAATCAGGTGTGTTAGAGAGGGGAGATACCTAAAACATGCAGGGCAGTAGCTCTCCAGGAGCAGGGTTGGAGACCACTGCTCTAAAGCCTTTAATAAAAACTAGGAACCCTGCAGCTGCTGCTTTAGGAGCCGTGAGAGTGTTACCTTTGATAAATAAGAGTAAATATGAGAGTCAGGCTACAGCATACGATGTGGAAGTCAGGTAATGTGCTGCAGTAAGACAGGGTAACACAAATGTTCAACAGAATGTGGAGGCATAACTGAGCACTTTATTGTATTTTATTGAAATTACACTATTACTCCTATTTTCTTTCTTTCTTTCTTGAATCTGTGAAGACTTAAGAAATGAAAAGATCAAACTGGACGGATGTAAAAGGACTGCAAGTTTTATGTTTTAATTTCAAAATAAAAGTAAAGAAACCAGAGTTCCTATTGGCTGAACTGAAGGTTTTCTCCTCCAACAGTATTCATTGATACACTGAACACATTGATTGTAGATAATTTGATTTATTTAGACTCATTTTGAGGTTTCTCTCTGTTAGTTCTGGTTGTTGTCTTCATTCATTAACAGTATTATATGTTCTTGTGTTTCTTTCTGTCTCTTATTAATAAAAACCTTTAAATGATTTATTATATTTATAACGTCGTCTCCTGGAGCTGAACTCACACTCTTTAACCTTTGACCCGTCTGTTTTGACTGTTCCTTCTTTCCTTCCTTCTGTGCTTCCTCTCTCCTCTCTTTCTTCCCTTCCTCCATCTCCCTTTCTTCCTTCTTTTGTCCTTCCTCCCCCCTACCTTCTTTCCTCTGTCCTTACTTCCTTCCTTCTTTCCTCCCTTCCCTCCTCCTTCCTTCTTTCCTCCATCCTTCCCTCTGTCCTCCATCTCCTTCCTCCCCCTACCTTCTTTCCTCTGTCCTTACTTCCTTCCTTCTTTCCTCCCTTCCCTCCTCCTTCCTTCCTTCCTTCTTTCCTCCATCCTTCCCTCTGTCCTCCATCTCCTTCCTCCCCCTACCTTCTTTCCTCTGTCCTTACTTCCTTCCTCCCTCCTACCTTCTTTCCTCCCTCCCTCCTACCTTCCTTACTTACTTATTTCCTCCATCCTTCCTTCTTCCCTTCCTTATTTCCTTTCCTTCTGTCATCCATCCCCCTTTCTTCCTTCTGTCGTTCCTTCCTTTCTCTCTCCTTCCTTCCTTCCCCCCTCCTTGCCTTCTTTCCTTTACTCCCTTCCTCCCTTCCTTCCTTGACTCTAACCCAACAGGAGGGTTAAATAATCTTCCTTCCTTCATGAACATAAAGCGTGTTATCATCTCGTGTGTCTTTATGTTCTGTGTTAAAACTAAAAAGCTTTTATAATCGTAGTTAAACTCTCGTGTCTTTCCGTCGTTTCCTGAGAAGCTGATGAAACATTTCTCTGTTTTATGTTTTATGAGTCCAGAGGTAACGTGTGGAGTATTTTTAGAGCGACTCGCAGCAGCAGATAAACAGGTTTTTATCTGATTTACCAGGAACAACAATAAAATGTCAGCTGGCCCGAAGCCTCACACTCATGACCAGGACTCAGAGTGTGTGTGTGTGTGTGTGTGTGTGTGTGTGTGTGTGTGTGTGTGTGTGTGTGTGTGTGTGTGTCTCTCGATATTAAGAGTTTGAAGAGAAGTTAAAAGAGGAAGCAAACATGAGCTGATATGAAGTGTGGATCATGTGAGCGAGCAGGTATTTGTCCTCAGGGTCACATGACCTGAGAGGAAAAGCCCAGCAGGAAGTTAATAATCAGTCCTGTGTTTGTTCTTCTCTCTCTCAGTTAAAGTCAGACACGGACGGTTTAACCTGAACAACAGCCGTCCGTCGTGTGTTAAAAACTAAAATGTTACAGATAATTATTGATTTCAGACGTTGATTTTCCTCTTTGTTGCCATGACAACATAAAACATGGATTTTATTTCCTCTTATTGAGCCTAAATGTGACGTTTTACAGCCTCTACAAACTCATTCACTTTAAACTATAGCAACCATAGAACAACCTGTATCCATAGCAACCATAGCACAACCTGTATCTATAGCGACCATAGCACAACCTGTATCTATAGCGACCATAGCACAACCTGTATTTATAGCAACCATAGCACAACCTGTATCTATAGCAACCAACCATAGAACAACCTGTATCTACAGCAACCATAGCACAACCTGTATCTATAGCAACCATAGAACACAACCTGTATCCATAGCAACCATAATACAACCTGATGGTCTGTCCTCATACTAGTGCTAAAGATTGACCTAAAAAAGTTAAATGTGTTCAATAAATTTTAGTTTTTGACATAAAGTGACCTCTATCGATCGGTTTTCACCTTTTTAAACAACACTTTAATGCTTACAGATTTTATTTATGTCTTAAATTACTTTTTAATTGTCTTAAATGTTCTTAAGGCTCAGGTAGTGCCGTCTAAACTTCATTATATTGTTGTCTGAACCTCAATATAAAGAGAGTAAAGCTGCTTTATTATCTGTCACACACACAGTTGGACAGATAACAGTGATTTAACTCATCCTGCAGATCTGTAACAGCAGCATTAACCAACAGGAAGAGACCAATGATAACAGCAGCTGGGTATCATGTTATTTTAATCAGTATAACTTATAACACAGTGGAGATGTACTAGTTAAATGACTGAATAGATAAAGAGATAAATACAGTGGAGCTTAGTCCTCCCATATTACTGTTACACTATGTAGTCATATTCATATTTACTCATCTATCTTTACAAAGTTGCTCTAACTTCCACATCAATGTTACCTGATTCATATTGTTTGCTTTGAAAGGCCTTTAAATACATTGCTTTATCATCATTACTCTAATCCACCTCATGTTATTTAGTATATAATGTATTAAATGGAAATGTGTAATCATGGTAATGTTATATTTATACAAAAAATCATCACTGAAACACTTAGCTCCTTTATCTTTGACTTATTTTTGTCTTTCTTTACTCAAAAATAAATTTATCCAGACTCTTTTTTCCTGTTTTTCAGTATTAAACGATTTTAAATACCCTGTTAGCGTGTTTCCATGACGACGGCTGCTGTGTGGTTGTGGCTGCTGTTTACCTTTAGCGTGACGAGCAGCGTGACCGTCTCCACAGAGTAGTATCCTCTGTCTACGTAGTCTCCCATGAACAGGTAGTTGGTGTCGGGAGACTTTCCTCCGATCTTAAACAGCTCCATCAGGTCGTGGAACTGACCGTGGACGTCTCCGCACACCGTCACCGGGCATCGCACCTAACGAGACCGAACCAGGTAACCGTTAGCAACAGGCAGCTTTGTTTATTTATAGAGAGCAGGACCAACTCAATGAGCTTAAAACAAACATTTAACACGAAGAAATGGAAACATAAAAACATACAATTAAAAACTAAACAACCCCACTACTAGAAAAAATAAAATAAAGACTAGACTAGAATAAAGCATTAAATATGAGTTTGCAGCATTATTTTAACCCTCCTGTTGTCCTCGAGTCAAGGAAGGAAGGGAGGAAGTAAAAAAGGACGGAAGGAAGGAAGGAAGGGAGGGAGGAAGAAGGAAAGAAAGGAGGAAGAAGGAAGGAAAGGAAGGAAGGAAGGGAGGAAGAAGGAAGGGAGGAAGAAGGAAGGGAGGAAAGAGGAAGGGAGGAAGGGAGGAAGAAGGAAGGAAAGAAGGAAGGAAGGGAGGGAGGAAGAAGGAAGGAAGGAAAGAAGGAGCAGACAGGGTCAATTTGACCTGGGAGGACGACACAAAGGTTAATAATGATTAAACATAAAAGACAAACATGAAAACTGACTTTAACACTAACTAATGAAGGATCTGCTTTTATATTAAACTGCAGATTAAAGTCTGATACTTAATTTTTTTTTTTTTACAGTCTTAATTAATAAAACCAACTAAAGTTTCTATTCTAGAAACACATATTATTAAACGTCTTTTAATCTACTAGAAATGGGGTTAGGGTTATCTCACTCTGCAGGTTAGAAGTGACTTTCTTTGGTTAGTTAGTGTTTTAAAGGAGATGTGATTCCTGTGTGTTTAGAGTTGAATGACAGAGTTCATGTTTAATAAGTGTAGTGCGTGAGAGAAGCTCAGAGTTATAGTTATGAGTTTATTAGAGCAGTGACGTAAAGCATGAAGCAGTAAATGTGTTCATCTATAAACTGAGCTCAGATAAAACCAGTCTGACTCCTTCAACCTTTAAATGTTTGAGGTTTGCTGACGTTTGTTTACTCTCAGACTCATTTCACATCTTTACTTCCTGTTTATCTCTCTCAACGTTTCCTGATTCTCTGCTCCATGCTTTCATTTTATTATCTTCTAGAAGTTTTATCTTCTTCTTGCTTCTATTTGTCTGTTTTCTCTTTGAACCTCATCTTCATTCCTCACATGTTAATAACTCATAACTCTAAACATCAAAGAATTAAAGTCTTAACCAAAGTAAAGAATTAAAGGGTTACATCTCCTTATAAATACATAAATATCTCTATAGATCTGTAAGTAGGAGCTAAATTAACAGGAAGCATTTTTCTCACAATAAATAATCAATCATTATATATCACTGATCAAATCATTTCTTTTTACTCGAACTTTTAATAAACAATCTTTATTTTTCTTATGTACATTAATTTTTTCTCTCCATTTTTTAACATTTATTCTTTGTTTTTTTATTCCTTTTCTTTTACGCTCTTTCATTTATTAAACTCTTTTTTAATTTACTTTTCTTCTGTCTTTTCTAAGTTTCCAAGTTTTTTTTACTGTTTTAATAGATCATCTTATTTTATTTTATTGGTCAAACATTTTCCAAAAAACCAAAGAATAAGAGAAAAAACTGAGTAATACACATTATTACTCAGTTTTTTCTCTTATTCTTTGGTTTTTTATTCCTTTTCTTTTACGCTCTCTCACATTTATTAAACTCTTTGTAATTTACTTTTCTTCTGTCTTTTCCAAAAGTTTCCAAAGTTTTTACTTTTAATAATAAATAACCTCTCTTATTTTATCTTAATGGTCAAACATTTTCCTCTTGTGTGTATTACTCAGTTTTTTTTCTCTTATTCTTTATTTCTTCCTTTTCTTTCCATCGTCTGTCATTCTCATCATCAGCTGTGAAACCCTTTAAACCCTAACCTGAATAAAAGCTGCTAAATACATATATAAAGTCATTTTCCCAGCATGCTTAGCTCCTGTATGTATTTATTATAATGATGTAGTTTATGAATGAATGAATGAACAGCTGATGAAAGCGTCTCACCTCCTGGACGTTGGACTCCTTGGTCAGAATCTCCTTCGCCTGCAGACGAAGAAGAAGAAGAAGAAACATTTTAAAGTCATTTAAAGTGATCCTCGCATCATGTGACACACGGAAAGGTTTAAATTAAAAGTGGAACTCGGGTCACACGGCTTCCACTTTTAGCCTCGGGTTAAATGTGGAGCCGGTTTGACCTCACAGGACACCGTAGTGAGTCTAAAATAACAATAAATCCTCCTTTCATCATCAAGAGGAAGGACGGGGGGAAGGAAACAAAGAAGGAAAGAAGACAAGGAAGGAAGGAAGGAGGGAGGGACGGAGGGAAGGAAGGAAGGAAAGGAAAAGAAAATATTAATTTTAAAGATTTAAACATCCGTCTCTCTCCAGATGCTACCTTCTACCCTTCGTCTTTCCTCCGTTCTTCCTTCCTTCCTTCTTTCTTTCCTCTGTCCTTCCTTCCCTTCCTTCACTCCTCTGTCCTTCCTTCCCTTCCTTCACTCCTCCCTCCTACCTTCCTTCTTTCTTTCCTTCCTTCCTACCTTCCTTCTTTCCTCCATCCTTCCCACCTTCCTTCTTTCCTCCATCCTTCCCTTGTTCTTTCCTCTGTCCTTCCTTCCTTCCTTCCTCCCTCCCTCCCTTCTACCCTCCGTCTTTCCTCCGTTCTTCCGTCTTTCTTTCCTGTCCTTCCTTCATTCCTCCCTCCAACTGCCTTCTTTCCTCCATCCTTCCTTCCCTCCTTCTTTCCTCTGTCCTTCCTTCATTCCTCCCTCCTAACTTCCTTCTTTCCTCCATCCTTCCTTCCCTTGTTCTTTCCTCTGTCCTTCCTTCCTTCCTCCCTCCCTCCCTTCTACCCACCGTCTTTCCTCCGTCTTTCTTTCCTCTGTCCTTCCTTCCTTCCTTCCTTCCACCCTCCCTCCCTTCCTTCCTCCCTCCTTTCCTTCCTTCTTTCCCCCTTCCTTCCTCCCTCCCTTCTTTGACTTGAGGACAACAGGAGTTATTAAGTTTAGTCACTACTTCCTGTCAGTGTGTAACGGTCACTCCCAGTAATTATAATAATGAATGATAATAAAGATAATTACTGTGACGTGTTAGCGTTAGCTAGCGTGTTGAAACATGCTGACGACGTTAAACCAGCCAACTATCATCACTGTGGTTATCTGACGCCTTCATTCAGCAGCTGCTTCGGTTCATTTAAAACAAAAAGAAAGAGTTTTATATCGGTCGATTATAAAAGTTATAAATATATAAATCTGATTATAAAAAGGAGAAACTGATACTGAGCTTCATTTAGCCCTCCTGTTGTGTTCGAGTCAAGGAAAGAAGGCAGGGAGGGAGGAAGGAAGGAAGGAAGGAGAGAGAAAGGAAGGAACGACAAGGAAGAAAGGGGGATGGAGGACGGAAGGAAGGAAGGGAGGAAAGGAAATAAGGAAGGAAGGTAGGAGGGAGGGAGGAAAGAAGGTAGGAGGGAGGGAGGAAAGAAGGTAGGAGGGAGGGAGGAAAGAAGGTAGGAGGGAGGGAGGAAAGAAGGTAGGGGGGAGGGAGGACAGAGGGAAGGAAGAAAGGGAGAAGAAGGGAAGAATGAGAAGGAGAGAGGAAGCACAGATGGAAGGAAGGAAGGAAGGAACAGTCAAAACAGACGGGTCAATTTGACCCGGGAGGACGACAGGAAGGTTAAAGAGTTAAAACCTTAAATAACCTGCTTTAGTTCAGTGTTTGATTTAAAGTGAACAAACCAAACACACAGAACATTTAAAAAAGGGATTTCAGGAAGTGATTTTTTAGGATTTGCTCCTCTGAACATTTTCAAGAGGTTTCATTTGATTCATTAAACCCTAAGAGCTAAAATCATCCCTCCTTTTCTTTCCTTCCCACCTCCAGCAGAGCAGATATCCTGCATCCTGTCTCCTGTAACCTCAGACTACTGTACTGTGCTACCCACTGAAACACACCTAACCCTTTTATTTTGCTTCTTTACTGTTTTTAAAAACCTACTGGAAACAGAATTTAACTCTTAATGAACCAAAACATACAAAACTATAAATGTTTGGTCTCTTCTCTTCTTCCAGGTTTAGTCACAGAGCTGAAACTAAATGTTTCTACCCACAGAGGATTTCACTTTATAACCAAAAAACATGTCACTATATGAAAATAGCAGAGTGATGAAATGTTAAAGTCCATCAGAGTGGTAGATAATCAGTTCATAACTTTATATATATTTTATAAAATGACACTTTATGTAATAACAGTAAGGTTATTAAATGTTTAAAGTCCATCAGAGTGGTAGATAATCAACGCCTGCTGTCTGGATCTATATATTCGGGTCTATCGGGGACTTTACGAAACATTTTTATCCTGATTAAAAAGCGTTTACCGCGACGTTTTAGTTTAAATAAGAAACTGAACCGTGATGATCATGGTGTGAAATCATTTAAACACATTTTAACACTTAAAAAAAAAAATAGATTTCAAGAAGTTTTGATGATTATCGTGATTAAAAAGCGTTAACCCACGATGTATTTCATGCGTACGATAATCGGAGCGTGAGAATTTAATAAGCGTACATCAGTAGCTAGCAACAATGTGCTCATCTGAACACTTCCCAGAGGTTTAACTGGAGGTTTTACTTCATTCATTTAACACACTTAGAGCAAAGATCATGCTTGTTGTTCCTCTGGACTCTTCAGGAGAAAAAAAGATATAATCCTGCATCCTGTCGCTGCTCCTAAATATAAACCAGTCCCTCCAGGATTTCGCGGGATTTTTTTCTGATTGTTGCCTAAAACGCCTGATTGTTGCGGCAGCATTTAAAAAAAATTGCGGTAAATGTTGCGATGTTTTAATCACTTTTCTTGCAATTAAACTGCGAGACAGTGAAAATAGCACGCACACACCATCTCTGATCTCATTGCACATTCAACTTCATATTTTGAAGACAGTTTTCACACCGTTTAACATTTTATTTGGCAATATTTATCTCCCTCACAGACGCATGCACACACAACACATGCACACATACACACAGACACACAGAATTAGTTGAGTTTACCGTTGCGGCAGACCGTATTTTTTGCTGACCTCACTCCTCCAATTTGCGGAAAAGTTGCGGTGATTGGACAAAATTGCAAGGCCCGCACATAATCGCGCGGACTGGTTGAATTTGCGTTAATTGTTGCGATCGCGACATCGCAAATTCCTGGAGGGACTGATATAAACACAAGACTGTGACGATAAAAAAAAGTGTGTTTTGACAACTTTTTTTTTAAAGAGCCACCAAACCAGTTTAATGTCTACTGGTGACGTCTATCAGCTGAACTGTGAACACTTTTAAATCCAGGTTAAAAACATTTCTCTTCTCCTGAGCTTATGATTGAGCTCTTTTAAATAATTATATTTGGTAACTTCTGTAAATATCCCAAAATATCCTCCCTGCCTTCTTTCTTCCCTTCCTTTCCTTCCTTCTTTCTTCCCTTCCTTTCCTTCCTCCCTGCCTGCCTTTTTTCTTCCCTTCCTCTTTTCCTTTCTCCCTCCCTCGTTCCTTATTTCCTCCATCCTTCCTTCCTTCCATCTGTTCTTCCTCACTCCCTCCCTCCTTCCTTCCTTCCTTCCTTCCTTCTTTCTTCATCCTTCCTTCCTTCTTCCTTCTTTCCTTCCTCCATCCCCCTTTCTTCTTCCTTCCTCCATCCCCCTTTCTTCTTTCTTCTTCCTTCCTTTCTTCTTCCTTCCCTTCCTCCCTCCCTCCCTCTTTCCTCCCCCCTACCTTCCCTCCCTCCCTTTCTTTCCTCCCCCCTACCTTCCCTCCCTCCCTTTCTTTCCTCCCCCTACCTTCCCTCCTTTCCTTCCTCCATCCTTCCTCCCTTCCTTTCAATAAGTGTCCTATAAAGGGTTAAAGCACTTTACATTTTAATCTTTCATTTGCACTCTATGTCCTTTTAATGATTTTAAAGCCAATTTATTATTTTATGCTGCAATCTTACATTTAATGCTCTATTCTAGCATTTTATTTATGTCTTTCTATTTTTTCTATTTTTCTGTACTTTGTTTTTATTATAGGGGGGGGGGGGGTAAGCACATTGAGTTGCCATTGTGTATGAAATGCGCTATATAAATAAAACTGCCTTGCCTATAAGCCGGCAGCATGGACTGGTTTATGTTGGGTTTGATCGATAAAGACAGGAAACAGTGCAGATATAATAACACACATCAATCAATAAATCACTAACTAGCTCCAATAATTAGATATAAGAATTAAAAATCATGCTTCATGTTCTTTCCTTTCCTCTTTAGAGCAGATATAACCCTCCTGTTGTCTTCAGGTCAAGGAAGGAAAGGAGTAAGGAGGAAAAGAGTAAGGAAGGAAGGAGAGAAGGAAGGAAAGGAGTAAGGAGGAAAAGAGTAAGGAAGGAAGGAGAGAAGGAAGGAAAGGAGAGAAGGAAGGAAGGAAGGAAAGAAGGAAGGGAGGAAGGAAAGCAGTAAAGACAAAAAGAGGAAGGAATTCAGGAGAGAAGGAAGGAAGGAAGGAAAGTAGGAAGGGAAGGAAGGAAGGAAAGAAAGGAGAAGGGAGGAGGGAGGGAGGGAAGGAAGGAAGGAGTAAGGAGGGAGGGAGGAAAGGAAGGAAAGGAGTAAAGACAAAATGAGGAAGGAATTCAGGAGAGAAGGGAGGAAGGGAAGGAAGGAAGGAGCAAAGAAAGAGGGGAGGAGGGGAAAAAGGAAGGAAAGAAGGAACAGTCAAAAGAGACGGGGGTCAATTTGACCCGGGAGGACGACACAAGGGTTAAAGAGTGTTAAATAAGTTAAATAAGTACATTTAAATAAGAAACTGAACTGTACTGATCATGGTGTGAAGTCATTTAAATTCATTATAGCACTAAAATAAAATAGGCAGCTTTGAAGATTATCGTGATAAAATAACGTTTTAACCGCAATTCTTTTTTTTGGTATCTATGATAATTGGAGCGTGAGAATTTAATAGCGGCACCAATTGACTCATCTGAACACTTCCCAGAGGTTTAATTGAGGTTTTATTTGATTAATTTAACACACTAAAAGAGCTAAAATCATGCCTCCTTTCCTTGCTTCCTTACCTCCAGCAGACCAGAAACTAAATGTTTTCACCTACAGCGAACTTACCATTTTATAACCATTTATCTATAAGACGTCCAACACCCTAAAGATAAAACAGTTAATAATAAACTTTGAATAACCCGAGTTGAAATGTGGTCATCGTGGTGTGAAGTCATTTAAATACATTTATTAAGCACTAAAAAAAGAAAATAGGAGGTTTTAATGATTATTGTGATAAACTGCGATTTTTTTTTCATACCTACGATAATCAGAGCGTGAAAATGTAACAAGGGGCACATCAGTAGCTGGCACCAATTTGCTCCTTTTAGATTTAATTGGAGGTTTTATTTGATTAATTTTAAACACTTAAGAGCTAAAAATCATCTCTTCATGTTGCCCCCCCCCCCCCCCCCCCCCCTCCTTCAGGAGAACAGAGATAATCCTGCATCCTGTCGCTGCTCCTCGGAAATGAAACCAAAGACTTTAAAAGACGATTAGAAAAAAAACGTGTTTTGACAACATTGGAGGAGAAGGAAAAAAAAGGTCGGCGATGACGTCACCAAACCAGTTTATCCTTTACTGGTTTACTGGTGACGTCTATAACCTGGAGAGGGAATGGAAATGGAAGACAGGGCGCGGTGCAGAAATCATAACACACATCAATCACTAACTAGATCCTATAATTAGATATGAAGAATAAAAAAACATGCATTAATAAACATATATGCTTAATTTAATTTCAATGTAAAAAAATTAAGGCTCCGACTATTAGCTGGAATGATGTAAAAGAAAAAAAAAAAAAAAAAAAAAGAGGCCCGTCCGTCTTAAGTCGACGATTGTGTGATAAAAGCTCGTTTCATCCTTGCTTTAAATTACACAAACATTACTTTAATTAACACACCTGTCGACTATATATGCTGCTTTATTTTGAAAAGTTGTGTATTTTTTTATTTTTTTAACACCGTTCCAGGAATTAGACGGAGCCGCTTGCGCAATAATTAGGCCCACATTGAAATGAAAGCGAGGCCAAGAAATCAGATTAAGAGTTAATATAATTAAATGAAATACAAACAATAAACAACGCGTCTTACCTTCTCGCAGAGTGTCCTGACTTGGTTCTCCGATAGCTGCTTACACTCGTTTAGCTGCTCGATCCATTGGTCTAGTTCTTTAGTGAAGGATTTGTCTTCCATTGCAGCTAGCTGTTAGCGTAGCCTAGCCTAGCTTAAGTTAGCCTTTAGTCACCGTGCTCCGGTCCCGCCAAACCGGCTGCAAAAAACTACGATATACACCTAAAAATCAACCACACTATCAGTCAACTTCGATCATGATAAACTGATGAATCACCCGAGGTTAAGTTACAGATGTGTGAAGTCGGTTAGTATCGCCGTGGGGGGAGTGAGAAGGGTTGAAAGTCCCCGATGCGACGGAGCGTAGCGGCGGAAGGCAGCGGCGTCGCAGCGGCTAGCCGAGATGCTAAAAGGGTTAGCCTCAATAACATCCGGGCACTTCAACGGTGCCACAGCAACGACACACAGTGGACGAAATGTGAACTGCAGCTCAACATGAGGCCCGGGGCCCGCTAACGGGTCGCAGGATCAAATGTGGGAGGTCGCAAATTAAAATAAGAGCATAAAAGCACTGAGCAGCTAAACTAAACTAAACTAAACAACTAAACAGTGGATGAAATGTGAACTACAGCAAAAATAAATGGCTCAACATAAGGCCCGGGGCCCACTAACGGGTCGCAGGATAAATATGGGTGGTTGCAAATCTAAAACGGATTAACTAAACTGTTAAATGTGTCTACTCTTGTTGCCTAATGATCTCCTTCAGACATAGATAGATAGTTTTAAGTCCCTTTTTACAACTCTCAGTAGTCTGAGATGCCCTCAGTTGGTCAGAACACTATGTGGATGAAATGTGAACTGCAGCACTTAAAAGGCTCAACATAAGGCCCTGGACCCACTAATGGATCATAACATAGATCTGGGAGGTCACAAGATGATCAACAACAAATCTAAACTGTTTAAGTGTTTAATATATATTTTAAGAATCTTGAATCATTGCTTTCTGGCACTGGAGTGTCTGCCTCTGTTGTTTAAAGATGTGTTAAGATATACACTCACCGACCTCTTAATTAGGAACACCTGTGCAATCTCATTCAATCCAATACAACAGCTCTACTTTCAATTCTACTTGTTTCCATCCAACTGAAGGAAGAAGAAAAAACCCTTTTTATGTGGAGAGGGACTAACAGTAAATATATTAGTAGCTCAATTGTAAGTAAGTACAGAACTTGAGTAAATGGACTTAATTACCTTCCACCTAATAATTAACAGTTTTACAGTCTCTGTGTTGTAATTTAATAATTAATAAGTAATTTAATTTAAAGGTAAATGTATGAAATTTTGCTGTGATTGGTTTGATTTGCAGTTCTGTTTCGCATTAGGTAAAATACTCATCTATAGTGACTGTGTGTCAGTGCTGCCAAATATTCAAACAGGATCAGGCAGTAATCACCAAGATGTGGTCTATTAGCTGCTGTTTACTCTTATTCAATGTCAGTGGAAAAAACATAAACTAGTTCATGCGGGTACCAGCACAGTCAAGAAACCCAGGAAGTGAGAAACGAGTTGGTCAAGAGAAAATATGTGGATAGTAATATTAAACCATCAGTATCGGAAGATCCTGCTCATGTAGGAGTAGAAGGGAATGAGGAGGTAGATGTGTTGGCCAAATGATCATATAAAACAGTAAACATGGAAATTCCTTTAAGTAAAGCTGAGGATAAAACTATCATAAAAAACAAACAAATGCAAAACACATCGCAAGAATACTAGGACACTGGAACACATCTGTATAATATACTGTACATAAACATGAAGGTTTGAGACGGAGGTTGGGCAGGAATTGAAAGGAAGAATCAATCATTCCTCATCTCTCTCGTCTCCCATAGGACATACTGGACTCAACCAGACACTTTATAAAACAGATTAACACCCAACAGATAGACGTGCACACTGTGGTCGTCATGAAACTGTCCAGCATGTGGTGCTAGAATGTAGAGGCAGAGTTGGGAAGGTTGGAAATATAATAGGTTACAGATTACTAGTTACTCCAATAAGTGATGTAACTATTTCAGTTACTTAACCAATGTATACATTTGATGACTTTCTGATGACTTTTCTAATCTTCTAACCAATGTTTCCAGCTGTTAGGGTAAGTGTTCCCATTAACCACCAAAATCTAAGTTCCGCAGTTTTTCATGGATACTGACATGATTTATAAGGGAGATCATTTTTTATAAAGCAACATTTATCTCTCATTTAAAAATGTATTCATTAGTTCATGTAGATTTTGGAATATAAAATAAAGATATTTGATGAATAAAGTGGGTTTAATTGGTACTGTGACTCCATTTAAGCCCATGTGTGCTCCAAATAAACCCACATCATGATTTATTTACAAAATATAAAAACAATAATGATTTCAAATAATTAAAAACAGCAATATATGTATTCAGTAACATGTTAAATATAAAAAAAAAACAGATTACAGTTACATGTAACTAGTTACTCACCAACACTGTGTAGGGACTATGAGGAGGAAAGGAAGGCAAGACAGCTTTATTTACATAGTGCATTGCATTCACAGGAGCAACTCAATGTGCTTTACATAAAGACAAAATATCAGGGGATGATTAAACAGTAAAAATGGAAACATTAAAACATGCAATTAAAAAAAAACAACAAAAAAACAAAGTACAGGAAACTAAAAAGAGAGAAAGAGAAAACAAAAAGCTAGACTAACATAGAGCATTCAAATATGAGACTGCAGCATAAAATAATGATTTGCTTTAAAACGATTAAAAGAACATACAGTGCAAATAAAAGATTGATTACAGTCAGGAAGGAAGTGACATCAGCATTCAAGAAAGTTAACTTAAGTTTCACTTCATCAAATGAAGTTTATAACTACTTAAATATCTGAATAGAGAGCATTCTATTGTATCTGAATGTGGTTTTCCAGCTGCACAGAAGTGTTGGAGAGTCGCCACGGCCCAGAAGATCACTGGTTGCCAACTTCCTTCCCTTGAGGACCTCTACAGTTCTCACTGGGCACAGTACATCCTCGGGGATCCAACCCATCCTGCTAATGCACTGTTACCCTCTGGAACATTAAAAGCAAGAACAAATAGACTAAGAAACAGCTTCTATGCAAGAGCCATAATCACACTTAATACTGCTTGACTGTTGGACTACATACAAATGTGCAATCAATACAATACCACGTGCAATACATTGAAACACTTGTGCAATAATAATAATAAGACTGGAATGATTCATTTTATTTTAATGTTGCAGATGTTGTGTTATACTAATGTGTGTTTTTCATGTTTGTATGTTACACATTTTATGTTTATGTTTTATACTCTTTTTATATGGCACCAGAGGAGAACTGCACCTTTTCAATTTCGTTGCATTTCTTCTTGCAATGACAATAAAGACATTCTGATTATGAAGGAATCAGGGCTGCCAATCTGCTGTTCTACGTCAGTCCACTAGATGGCGGTAATGCTAAGCGTGTTTGCAAATTAAAACACATAACTAATACATTTACTAAAGTTTACTACAGTTTTTTGAGGCAGTTAACATTTGATGATCTGCTTTAAAATTATTAAAAGAACATTCTGTGCAAATGAAAGATTGATATAGGCTACAGTCAGGGAGGAAAAGAGGCTGCCTCTCTGCCAACCTGCAGTTCCACATTTCAGTCCACTAGATGGCGGCAATGCGCCTTTAAGATAATTTGCCAACCGCGAATCAAACATAAAAGAAGAAGAAGAAGAAGTAGCTTGATATTGACCTCCAATCGTCTCAGCTGGGCGGTGCATGTCTGTTTAACCTGTTCCTACTGTAACCGGCGTGCTTGGTATTAAGAACCAAGCGCACCGTCTGAAGCCAGTCACCGTGTGTTTAGCGGCCATATTCTGCTGTTCATGGCGTTAATCAAACCGTGTCTGTAGTCGGTGTGTTTTAAACCGGGAGCCGATTATCTGTGGGGCTCAAGACGAACTACACAACACACTAAAACAAGAAGAAGAACAACAAAAACACAATAATGGCGCATTTGAGTGAAAACCCCGCCGATAAAGAGAGGTGAGTTCATGCGCGTACTCCGTTAGAAAAAGTGTTCATTTAACGTTAACTTTAGTACCAGCAAACACAACGTGCTTTTAAATTATTTTAAAAGCAATTGCGTATATCTTCAAAGTCCACCCTTTAATTCGGCTATCATTAAAGTATGTTATTAACTTTTATTAAACACAAATTAAAGGTTTTATTTAAGGTGTCAGTGGCTCTGATACAGCTGTCCACGGTGCAGAGAGGAGGGACCTAATCAGTGAAACGAGTAAAACGCGTTAAACTTTGCTTATAAATGTACTTTTGTTATAAGTAACGTACAGTGTGAGACACTTATAATGGCACGTTTTATAATATATGACACATGTTTGCTGTAATTAAAGCGTTTTATTTTAAATGGATGAGTTTTTACATTAAGTTTGGTCCCGTCTGTAGCATGACGTGTAATAGTCAGAGTTGACACACATGGACTGATTATATAGGTTATAACTATATACAGTGAATGGTTACACGGTATTTTCTCAATCTGTATATTTTCATATATTTATGCTCCATGAATCTGAATGAGGTTTGTCGCCATGTAGATCATCAGGTTTCATACACGGAATATGTCTTAGTGTTGTGATGTGTAGCAGAGATAAAGACATTTTAAAATATAATATATTTTAGGGCTGAACAATCCATCGACATGTATTATTAAATTATTGTGGTGCTGTTGAGATGTCCTGGTCTACACATCATGTTTAAACATCTTTGTTAGTCACAGATCCCCACAAACACAAATCAGACCATTATCATTTTAATATGGTTTTCAATGAGAATGAGAATAACGATGTAAATATGATCATTCTCTCTAATATCGGAAATCATGTCGCAATTGCATTATCGGTTAAAAGAGTCCTGATTGATCTAATCACCGCTGAACAATGTTTGATATCTTCATAATGTCATCATAAACATCTCGTGAACATTTTCATTCTTATCTTTAGATAGTTAAATCATGATCGCAGGATTACTGAGCTTTAAAATCTCACAGTAGAGCTGAAATATAATAATAATCAGTCTATCAACAGAAAATGATTGGTTAGATATTTGGTGCTGTCAGTTTTCCGCAGTTCACCTGCAGAAAGGAAGCTGTGAAGGACAGTTTGTAGATCCAATGATTGGTTGATCAGCCAAGGAAGTCATCGCTCTGAGCCGCAGATGTCCTTCTACAGTTAGTTTTGGTTTATGTTTTACTCTGGTGATGAGTTTCCTGTCTGTCTTTTTAATAGTGTTTTTAGTTTTAAAAGTGCTGAAGTTGGACTGCAGGTCACCACAAACAGTCAGAGTGTAACTGTAGTTTCTCTCCTGACGTCTCCTGTCAGCTGTGAATGTGTCAGTGAGTCGGTGTGATGTGTTTCAGGTTCATCTGCGTCTATCCGGTCTACATCAACAGCAAGAAGACGCTGGCTGAAGGACGAAGGATCCCTTCAGAGAAGGTCAAGCTTTATATTTTATTGCTCAGCTGCAGTTACTCTCTACCATCACCTTCTTATTAGATATACAGTATAGATAGATAGATAGAGAGATGCTGATAGAGAGAGAGATGCTGATAGATAGATAGATAAATAAATACTGATAGATACTGATAGATAGATAGATAGATAGATAGATAGATAGATAGATAGAGATGCTGATAGATAGAGAGATAGATAGATAGATAGATAGATAGATAGATAGATAGATGAAGATGTCGCTCTTCATCAGCAGATGAATGGATAATCCAGTTCAGTGTTTGTGAATGAACGTGTTGTGTGTCTGCAGGCTGTGGAGAATCCGTCCTGCGCTGAGATCAGAGACGTCCTGACAGCTGCGGGGATGAACGTCTACATGGAGGTGAACCTGCAGCACTATAATGTTTTATTGGGACGCCACAAATACATGAATGTGTAAAAAAAAACCTTTGAATTCAAATGGTTTTATTGGGTTTTTAAACATTTACATATGAACATAGAAACAACCCGACATCGTACACACACACACACAGACTCTCAGCAGCTGATAAAACACACAAACAAAGAATTAAAAACAATAAAAATGATTCAACTAAAGAAAAACTTGATGAAGATGTCTGCAGATATCAACCACTCATCTATGTGTATATGTGTTTTCCAGAATAAAATGCACCCCCGGGAGTGGAACAGGGAGTTCAGAGGTCGGGTCAGAGTTCAGATGAAGGAGGCCGACGGCAGTTTATGTCAGGAGAAATTCAACTCCCGTAAGTCCAGTACACACACTGTGCTGTGGAGGAAGCTGAAAATATAAACTTGTATAACTTAAATATGACATACAGTACCAGTCAAAAGTTTCTTTCGGTTCACTTTCTCATTGATGTGAATGGGAAAGTGTGTCCAAACTTTTGACTGGTACTGTATCTACTGTATATTGGTCAATTAAGTTTTTTTGTGTCCATGTGGTTTAGTCAAATTTAAATGTGAAAATAAACGTATGAATAACTTGCACACACTTTTTTTTTTTTTGTGGACCCAGCATCAAATTTCTGCTTTTAATCCATTTAGAGAGAATATATTAGAGGATTATGGCAAAAATGTCTAAGTGGTGTAACCATAAAAACTTTGTACCAAATAATTCAACTTGCTTAAAAACAGTAAATAGTCAATAAAACACCTTCCTTCCTTCCTTCCTTCCTTCCTTCCTTCCTTCCTTCCTAACACCATATCAACTAGTTTGGCATGATCTTACATCCTTCCTTCCTTCCTTCCTTCCTTCCTACCTAACACCATATCAACTAGTTAGACATGATCTTACATCCTTCCTTCCTTCCTTCCTTCCTTCCTACCTAACACCATATCAACTAGTTTGGCATGATCTTACATCCTTCCTTCCTTCCTTCCTTCCTTCCTTCCTTCCTTCCTTCCTTCCTTCCTTCCTTCCTTCCTTCCTTCCTACCTAACACCATATCAACTAGTTTGGCATGATCTTACATCCTTCCTTCCTTCCTTCCTTCCTACCTAACACCATATCAACTAGTTAGGCATGATCTTACATCCTTCCTTCCTTCCTTCCTTCCTTCCTTCCTACCTACCTACCTAACACCATATCAACTAGTTTGGCATGATCTTACATCCTTCCTTCCTTCCTTCCTTCCTTCCTTCCTTCCTACCTAACACCATATCAACTAGTTTGGCATGATCTTACATCCTTCCTTCTTCCCTCCTTCCTTCCTACCTACCTATCACCATATCAACTAGTTTGGCATGATCTTACATCCTTCCTTCCTTCCTTCCTTCCTTCCTTCCTTCCTACCTAACACCATATCAACTAGTTTGGCATGATCTTACATCCTTCCTTCTTCCCTCCTTCCTTCCTACCTACCTATCACCATATCAACTAGTTTGGCATGATCTTACATCCTTCCTTCCTTCCTTCCTTCCTTCCTTCCTTCCTTCCTACCTAACACCATATCAACTAGTTAGGCATGATCTTACATTATAACTTTTATATTAAATAAAGCTAATGGAATACTATTGTTCTAAATATTACATTTCATCTGGTTACCATGGAGACCAGGAAACTTGAAGTCATTATTAGTATAAGTCCATTTAAATACACTGTAGGGGATAAAATATTTAATATGTATCATTCTACTGTGGTTACACCATTTGACATTTTCAAGAGCATTCAGTCTTACTTTTGGTAAAAAAATGTCATTTAAAATTATATTAAACCAACAAAAATACTAAATGTACATTTTAACAAACCTGATGCTGCTTTTAAATCTATTTTTTAAAGATATTTTTGAATTGCTCATCTTGCTAACTCTTATTTGTTACTGACCCATGTATGAGGTCATTGTTAAAGAAGCCGGCTGTAACAAAGGTCAATGAAGTTCATGTTAACTAAACATGAGCCTGTCTCTTTCCCTCTCAGGTAAAGACGTGATGTTTTACGTGGCGGAGATGATTCCCAAACTAAAGACCAGGACCCAGAAGAGCGGAGGAGGAGACACCAGCTCCCAACAGGGGGAGGGAGGCAAAGGAGGGAAGAGCAAGAAGAAGAAGAAATAGATGACAAAGATGAAGAGATGACCTGTTTTTTTAATTTTTAAAGCTTCTTGTTTTGGGTGGATTGATTGTTTAGATCAAACCCTGAACTGACACTCGAGCTAGTTTTGTGGGTTTTTTCAAAGGGGTTTATTGTCGAGGATTTAAAGTGACATCATGTAGTTTCCAAAAGAGAAACAAAACTCATTTCTGTTTCATTTCAAAGTGTAATGGTTTAAACCCAGAAACAGCTCAACTTTAGAAGAGGAAGAGGAGAATGTGTGAAGTGATGGAGGAAGATGAGCGTCTTTATGTTTCACATTTTTGTCAACTTCACCGTGTCTGTTTGGAGGAAAAGACGAGATGAATAAATGCCTCATTTTCTGACCTTTGTGTTGTTTTACTTGAAGAAATCAGTCGTCCTCAAATCTAATCAAATAAGTTTGTTGTAAGGATAAAGTTGTGACATTTTAAACCCCTTCAAATTTAATATGTAGAACCTAGAAATAAAACCGATGTCCCAGTGAGTGTAATGGCTCGGTGTGACTACGCCCAAAACACTGGAAAACCACCACAATGTTAGAGGAGCAGTGGTCTGGTGCGCTGTGTGGAGCAGACGACCACTTACAGACAGACATGAAAATCACTCATCTTTCGGCGAAATTCGCCGTTTTGAAACCAAAATAGATGTCCTGAATCATGCAGATCCGATGAGATTTTTTTTTTTTTTTTTGGGGGGGGGTGTCAAGTGGCCTCCGTCACTTGGTGTTTTTTTTATGTGAGTGGACCTCATTAATACCATAGATAGACGATTAATACACGCACCTATTGTCACCCACTTTGTCGTCGGTCACATGTCCTCATTGGCTTTGGAGACATGTGCTGCCTCATCCTAAGCACTGATTGGCTGGTGTGTGTGGTGTCGTAAGAAACAGTCACGTGTCCCACAGATGCACGCAGGAGTCAGGAAATGACGTAAACGGACCGTATAGCTATGGTTTGTTATTTGTGTTATTACGTTACGTGTTGGACTAAATACATGTTGACATATTGAGGAAAGTATTTCGGTTTTATGGAAACGGATTTCATATTTCAGCAGAATGGATACTTGGCGAGCTGTACAGAAAGTCCTGAGTCATAAGATGATCGTTGTGGATAAAGGGAAGACTTTGAAGGTATGTAGCATTATAGCTGTTAGCTTACTTTAGCTGAGTGGCTAGCCGAGCTAACCGCTAATACTATTACGGCTGTGAGCAACCATATAAGTCGTGAGTGGTCTTGAATGAATCAGGAGAATCTAAGCTTTCTAACAATGTACATGAGTATATATGTTTAAGGGTTGGTGTTTAAAACATTCAGAAGAACTTGTTGCTACCTCCCAACTTCCGGTCCGTCCCGTTAGCGGAACAGCGTGTTTTAAGTGTCTGCAGTTCCGGTCCTTCATGTTGGCTGAAACAGAAAAGTCACCCTCAAACATGCTGAAAACCAGATTGAAGTTTGGCCTGCAGTTAGTCTTCCCTAATGTTTATGTGGCTTTGAGGATGTTCCTCACGGTGCTGGTGACAAACTGTGAGGGGGAGAGATCATTTTCTCATTTGGGGAGAATCAAAAATGAGCCTGAAGTCCTTTTATCATTACTGGCAACAGAGTCTGAACCTGTCAGAGACCTGGACTTTAGAGATGTTGTGGAGGAGTTTGCTAGGAGAAAGGTCATTGCATAAGGGAACTACTCCAATGTGTGTGTGTGTGTGTGTGTGTGTGTGTGTGTGTGTGTGTGTGTGTGTGTGTGTGTTGTTAATGTGCATTGTGTTTTTTTTTTATGACTCTGAAAACATTAGTTGTTGGGATGTTTGATATTGTGGAGATTCTAAAATCAGGTTGTTTGCTATTCTTTGAAGTGTTTCTGCATATCTGAGTGTAGACTGTTTTGATAATACACACACACACACACACACACACACACACACACACACACATTCACTGCATGTGCTGAGAGTCTTGTGTCGAATTTATCAGTCAGTGTGAATCCTGTGCAAGTACAGGAGTTTCCAACAACTACTACATCCACACTTGTGCACTAGTAAACTAGTTGTCTGTTGTATTGGTGTGTGTGTGTGTGTGTGTGTGTGTGTGTGTGTGTATTTAACCATGTCCATATAAATGGGATACAGATGTGGTTTTCAAGCAGAAATTTACATTGAACATGTTTCTTTTAATCTTTGCACTTTCATCAAACTGTACTGTCCTCCGTCCGTCCGTCCGTCTTCTGCTGCTTATCCGGGGTCGGGTGATGATGATGATGATGATGATGATGATGGTGATGGTGATGATGGTGATGGTGATGATATCCGGGGTCGGGTTGTAGTTCTGCTTGAATTTCCTCTCAAAATGCAGATTGATGATTTCAAGCCCTAACCTCCCTAGAGGGGTCGTATCCTTCTCACCTTTTTCACCCATGACCCGTTTTCATGTCTGAAAGAAATCGGTCACAAGCCGACGTTACCTCTGGCTGAAAGTTGAAGAAACGTCAGAAACCAGGTTTTTACATTGCTTTTGTCGGGTCAAATATAAAACATCCATGGAGTCAGATGTCTCTTTTACAATGGTGGTGTATCAGGGATTTAAGTTGCAATACTGCGAGTGACCACTGGGATCAAATTGAAAGCAAGGTTGAGTAGCAGCACTGTATCCAGCTCTTACACTACATCCATGGTGTATGTGCATGGATGTATTATAAGAACTGAATAGCGTGCTGCCACTCAGTCTATCAGCCAAGTTTTCCCAGTGGTCACTCGTGGTATTGCAGTATTGCAACAAGGTCAACTATGATTCTTTGTTATCATTTTTTTAAAATTTGCCAGCGAGGGAAACACTACTGAAGGGAAAACACTACTGAGCATGTGCAGTTGGCCTCATAATGTGGAAATAAACCCGAAGAGCTAGAAACTTTCT
Source organism: Scomber colias (assembly GCA_021039105.1). Classification (NCBI taxonomy): domain Eukaryota; kingdom Metazoa; phylum Chordata; class Actinopteri; order Scombriformes; family Scombridae; genus Scomber; species Scomber colias. The sequence goes on from JAJDFG010000165.1 coordinate 618,437, forward strand.
TTGGTGTATGCGCCAGTCGAGCTGCACTTTGTCTGCATGTTTGGCCATTTACCATTGGCTGTTGAACACTCAGGTTAAACCATTTATCATAACTTTGGGGTGCCGCAACGCTACATAGCAAAGATGTTTATTCTGACACCTTAAGCAATGTTAATGTTGTCTTTAAGAAAATGCCGAAATATTAAAAATGAAAAGAAATATGTTCTCTTCTATCTGTTACTATATCCTATCAATAACATCACATTAATAATCTCAGTCTTCATTTATGTTCATTTTATTTGCCTCTCCCTTCTAAAACTACAGTTGAAAGCACTTTTTATTGTTATTTTTAAATATATACTATTTTTAACCTATAATGACATCATTCCTATAATTTGATTTATTCATAATGTACTCAAGAGACTGTGACTGAACAAGGACTGAGGAGCAGCATATCACTGTATTGGATGGGTTAGAATTTGATGCTCAAATACTAGATGACACATTTCAAATTCTCAGTTGATCTTTAATTGTTTGCAAGCAAGAGCCATCAACAGCATTACAAAGATATGACTGAGGAGAGTCAGTTCTTCTCCAGTTCTTATACTACTTTGAGAAAACATCCATTAAAGGTCCAGTGTGTATAATTTAGTAGCATCTAGTGGAATGGACTTGGCAGAAATGGATTATAATATTCGTAAGTTTCCTCTTTCACAGAGCCGCCATGTTTCTACAGTAGCTCAAAACAGGCAAACCAAACACTGGCTCTAGGGAGGACCTTTCATGGCCAAGATAGGTTCTCTTAGTCACACTGACAGAAAGGGTGGTGGAGGAAGGTATTCAGTTGTGCAACCTCACCACGAGATACTGTTAAATCTTACACACTGCTCCTTTAACGTAGTCAGTAACAGCATGCAAATGATTTTGCTCAAGGAGTTATTCGACCTTTCTTTACTTGATCATGACATTTTCTTGACTTTAGACACATTATTCTTCTCTTATCCTGCGTACGTAACTACATCTCAAACATCCACCACCTGTACCTACTCCTTAAACTCACACATATCTGTTACTGTGCAGATTATTTACATTAGAACACACGTACAAAAAAAATTATTTTGATTGAAGGAATGGGTTATTAGTGAGATAGATTCAAAGTTGACTTTAATCTGCCACATGAAAAAACTTGATGTTCCAAAAATCTGTAATATCACAATGTTGATGAGGTGAAAAAAACATATTCCTCAAGTCATGACAGATCAGCTGAACTGATTCCTTCTGTCTAAGCTGACAGTGTTTCAGCAGCCTCTCCACTGACATGACCATGTTTTTGAAAACCAATGTCAGGTGACCACATTTGCTTTTATCACTGATCCAGTCTTGCAGTGCAATCTTTACAGTAGTTTGGTTTAGTCCAAAAAAAGTCAGGAGAACCTTCTGTGGTGAAATTTGGCAGTCAAATGCCAGAGGTGACCCTAAGTATAAAACATCTGTGGCGTTGTCCTTTGCACAGTTGTCAACTGTGACTGAGCCATTGTGGAAAGCCAACATGTAAATGTCATTTCCATCATCCCCAACCAGGTAATCTCCACCAGTGGACACCAAGATGTCGTTGCCATCTGAACCCTTGAGAAGGGAATTTTCATAACCAGACACCAAGATGTCAGAGTAGATGGTGCCGATCACAGTCTCTACATCCTTTAACACGTCCCCCTCAGCATCAGCGTAGCGGCCCTGTCCCGTTAACAAGTTAACGTAAACCCCTTTACCCTTCTCATGATCACCCTGGTATAGAACAGTGTCTCTGCCAGGACCTCCATCCACTAGATCCGGCCCTGGTCCAGGAATGAAGACGTCCCAGCCAGAGTTTCCCATCATAGTGTCATTTCCATCCCCACCATAAAGAGTGTCATCTCCCAAGCCACCAATCAGGATGTCAGCTCCTTTCCCTCCTATCAGTGTGTCATTTCCTTCACCTCCATCTAAGGCATCATCCTTCCATCCACCAATCAGAGCGTTGTCCTGATTATTACCTAGTATGTAATTGGACTGGGATGGACAGCCTTGCACTGTATGGACCTTTGATAAGTTTCTGTGAGAGTTGAGGTCCAAATGACAATCAGTCTGTGATTGTTTCAGAGTCACTTTGAAAGCTTCGGTCTTAAAGAAGGGAACATCTCCAGTTGAATTTAGTGATTTCAATTTAAAATGCACTCCGTCAGAGGCCTGAAAGTTTATGTGCTGATTTTGGGGACCATTATTGTAGTTTAGCAGACTGAATCTTAATTGTTCCCCTTTTGTTGTGATTGTCACATTCAGATCTCCTGTTGATGAGTCCAGTACAATTTGGCTGCCATGGAGAAAATCTATATCAAGTAACACAGTATCAATGTTCTGATCTTCTGCAAAGTTATCAATCATTAAGTTGTTTCCATATTCATGTTTGATGATGTAAGTGTCTTTTCCTTCACCACCAAACATCAGTGCACCTCCTCTGTAAGGATCGAGCACATTTTCTTTGCTGTTCCCAACCATGATGTCAAAACCTGAGGAGCCATACATTTCTCTCACTGAATCAAAATTATTCATCATCATCACTTTGCCTTCATAGCCACAGAAGAGCCGCTCCCACGAATCTTTGCTTCTATATCTGAAACACTCTTTGGAATTAAAGCTGTATATGTCAGATTCAAACGGAAGTGGTTCAGGTTTTTGGTTTCTGTAATCAACAGTTAAGGGAACCATTAAAGACTCACCACAGCTGCTGAGGTTGGACATCAGTCCAGCTGTTATTCCATCACTGGTTCTGATCTGGAGGTGCTGATAACTCTTTGACTCAAACCAGTTCTGTAAAATAACTTCTTTTCTCCCATTTACCAAAATGATGATGCTTTGTCCTTCACAAGTACCTGCTATGTGCTTATACTGCTCTTTCAGGAAGAGGATGTCCATAGCTCGATCTGGTGATTGATTGTTGATGGTTTTCACTCCTTGGCCTGGTGTGATGACATACCAGTCTTCTCCTCCTCTACCCTGAATTCCATCATTTCCTCTTCCTGGAGTGAATATATTATTTTCTTTGTTCCCTCTGATGACATCATCAAACTTTGACCCGCGGACCTCCGTCACACTGTGGAGAGCCTCGTCCTCTTGAAGGTCCACAACCAGAGCAGATTTAGAGTTGCTGTAGTCGATGCTGTGACTTCTTATGCACTTGGTGAACGGATCATTCTGCAGGCAGTCAGTCTTGTTATCAGATATTGTGAAAGTGATCAGATCCTTTGTGATGATGAGCAAGTGTCTGTCAGCTGGTGATCTGAACCAGTTCTTTAAAGTCACATGGATAGCTGTATTGTCATGGAGAGCACTCAGAGCAACATTGTCACCTTCCACCCTGACTTTAAAAGTATGAATATTTGCTTCTATTATAGCCAGATCTGTTGTATTGTTGCTGGAGTAATTTTCAATCAAGACTGAAGAATTTTTCACTAAATATATGTCCTCTCCTTCACCACCAATCAAATGATCTCGACCTCCTCCTCCATCGATCAGATTCTTCTCTCTATTTCCAATAATCACATCATCATACCGAGACCCTAAAATGTTTGTAACTGTCTGTAAAAGGGGCTGTGATGTGTTCACAGTTTCACCTTGTGTCTTAAACATCTTGTTAATTCCTCTGGCCACCAGCTGAACAGAAGAAACCACAGTGGAGGAAATCTCAAACATGACTCCGTCTCCTGATATCATGTTCATATGACGATATGTTTCCCCTAAAAACCAGTTTTGTATGATCACAGTATGGCTGTCCTCGTACATTAACACAACATCATTCTCAGATTTAGACACAGAAATGTGACTGTAATCAACACTGAAATGAAGAGTGTCTAGTGCTTTGGAAGGATCATAGTTGTTTATGATTGTTTTTCCTCCATTTTCAGGAATAATATATGTGTCTTTTCCACCAGAGCCTTCAACATTACTTCTCTGTCGACCGAGGAAGAAAATGTCATCACCCTGTTCACCATAAAGCTGATAATAGTAACTTAACATGACTTCAATTACATGTTGATCTTCTGATTTCTGTACTGTAAAAAAACAATTAGAATCTCGGTTGCCCTTGTATGTCCCATATCTTGAATCGGACACAGCTTCATAACCTGAAACCACTGTCACAGAGCCAGCTGGTATGAACCAGAGTACTTTTTTCTGCAGAGTCTTATACTCTAATTGATGTGACTCTCCCAGGCCAAGAATGATATCATTGCTTCCTTGTGTATCAATGTTCCAACATTTCTTCCCAAAACTCTCATCACTAGATACAAAATAATCCATACAGAACTCAGACTGACCCTGATCAGCAAGGCAGAAGTAAATACTGCCTCCATTCCAAGAAGAGTCACCACTACCAAAATCAATGGCACTTGTTCCATCATTTTCCTTAATAACTCTGTAATATTTATGATAGTCTGAAATCTGGCCAACAAATCTTTGTCCCTCCTCAACCTCATCATAATGCCAATCATAAAATATACTTGCCACTTGAATTCCAAAATGTTCAATTCCCTTCCCAATGCCAACAAAAGTAGCCCCCACTTTATCAAGAACTCCAGCATCCTTTGGGAGGCTGTTTAGTTCATTCTGGACGCCCATATAAACATCGTCAATGACCATCTGAACTACTGATATGGCCAGATTCATAGGTACAATAATTGGTATCAGTTCAGGCTGAACAATTTCAACAACATCTAATGCAATTATGTCACCATCTAAGGCAGCATCAATGTATCCTAGTGCATCACCCTTTTTAAAATCTTCTATAAAATTGTATATCCCAAATCCAATTCCAACAACTGGTATGACTTTCATAGTGCCCTTCATTACAGGGCTTTCCATTACTGCTGCAGCGATTCTGGTCTCTGAGGACAGAGCTCGTTTTGCAATAACAGCCGTTGTCATAGCTGCCACTCCATGAGCTGTTTGCAGACTCCCTACCACACCATCTTTGATGTCCCCTTGTTCAAAAGCACGAACAGCTCCTTTCATCCCCAGCATTAAGCCCAGCGTCCCGACAGCAGTCCCTGCGCGCTCTACATACTTGCTAGCTTGGTGGGAGGATGTTGAACCATGCATCTCCAGATCATTAACTGCTGTGTCAATGCTCTCCAGCATCTTCTCATTAAAGCGTTGATTCTCTGGAGATAACTCAACCTTAAACTCAACAGGTTTAGAATCAGCACCATCGGACACAAGCTGACATATAAACAGTCCGGTCTCCATTCTGGCACTGCCCTCCTGGATGCGCAGCCCTGCCAGAATTTCACCATATTTTGTCTTCAGTTGGCTGTGGATTTGTTCTGCAAATGATGCTGACACTCTGGAGAAATAGGATTGTAGCTTGAAAGAATTCTCCAACTCTGAGGCTGAATTCAAGTCTCTCAGCATTATGTAGTCAACATCATTGCCTCTCAGTATTCCTGATGCTGTATCATCTCCAGAAGATATGAAAATATTATGATGATGCTCCATTCCTGCTTTGAAACTCTCGTAATCTTTTAAGAAGGTCATTTGTTCATCTGAATTGTCATCAAATATATTGAATTGAGCTGCCACATCAACTATAAGAGTCTGTACACTATTGTCACCTGTATATTGCTGCCAGTCTCTAAACATGCTGACTTCCCGTTTTATGACATTTATGAGGTGCTTCATTAACTGTTCCTCATTATAAGGGTGTACATTTTCTAATTTGCTTGAACCTTCAGGTGTTGCTGAGCCACTGAATCCTCGCCTGCTTGGGTCAATCCAGCTAAGTCCTCTTGCCATTGGATGGTTCTCAAAAAAAAATGTCAGTCCTTTATCTTGGATATTTTGGTCTTCGTTTTGGGACATGTCAAGGGCCATGAGAATCAGGGGGAATGTCCGGAAATTTCTAGCAGATTCAACTATAATTGATGCAGTGAAATATGTGGTGTATGAGGCCTCAGCAGGAAGTCCTAGGACAGTTGGGTGCTGTCCAAGAAAAATATCTTTCACATACTGAACATAGCGTTCTTTGGGGTTAATTACATTTTGATTCAGAATTTGTTCTCGCATGTCATTGTATTTTTCTTTACCAATCTGTTTAATAATACTGTCCTTAACTTCATTAATTTTGTCAGGATTGTTTAATTGATTGTTGTCAAGCTTTTTTCCAACTGGATACACATACAGATTTTGTGGATCGACAAGATATATCCAGTCATTGACCATCATGTATGTGATTTCATCTTCTCCGGTCTTTGCATAGTGACGAATGATATTTCTAATATCTTCTCCAGATTTAATCTCATAACACTTGGAAAGAACACGATTTAGTTCCTGCTCATCCACTATCCACCTTATCTTATCACCTTTTTTTTCTCCTATCACATACTTTTCTCCAATTTGTTTGAGATCCTTGATGTGGATTTTCTTGGGAGGTGGTTGGTCAGAGTAAAACAGTCCCCAAGATAACGCCTCAAGTTCATGACAGGCAGATTTTATTCGCTCAGCATTATTTTGGTCAATCTGCCTAAAAACATTCTGGTTTATAAATGTCTTTGGCTCATCTGGCCAACTGTCTCTGTAGATTAAAAAACGTGGGTTTGGAGTTTCATTTATGAAAGACTTTTTTCCTTTCTTTAAAGAACGTTTGTGTGTCAGAAAGTTTCTTTCATTGGTGAATACTGCTCTCCCTTTACTGCCAGGCTCGTTTCTAATAATTACATCTCCGTTCCTGTCTATATTTGCCACAACTTTCTTACTATCATCTTTATGCCTCCACTGCAGCCCATCTGGAGTGATTTCTTGGGTGATTTTCTCTCCAGTGTGTCTGACCTGGATCACAGTGTCTCTCAGGTGCAGCTCTGTCTCGATATGATGTGTGTCATGGAGCTCCTTCAGCAGGGTTTCAACAAAAGCTTTATCTGACCCGACCTCACAGGCCACCACACTTGTTGTTTTGATTTCATCACTGATCCTGGAGGTTTGTTGAATGATTTTGGCCACATCTTGGGCTCTGTACCCTCCCAGTCTCATCTCTCCTGAGTTATCTCTCACACCATGACCCACCAGCGTTAGCCTGCTGTCCTCTGACAGCGGCACAGAGGCTCCATGAATCAGTTTTGGTCTCTGGTTTTCATCAAGAACATAGACCGAGCTAACCGACGGGTGCTTCTCATAAAGATAAGTGGCAGCTTTTCTGACCACAGGATCATCTTCCATAATGATGATCTGCTGATGGTCATACTGTGTGGTATGATCAACTGCTCTTTGTGGTATTCGGTAGCTGAAAACTGAATCAGGTTGATTCATGACCTGGTAAATCTGCTGATTCTCCCAGTTTGTTTCTAAGACTGTTTTAATTCCACGGACCATAAAAACCCGAATGAAGTTATGTTGGAAGTCTGTAGTTGTGTTTCCATCGAGGGAGAACACTGGTGCTGCTTTCAAAGGCGATTTCAGCATCAGCTCTGCAAGTGATGAGCCAGAAAGGCCAGACACAGTTTGTCCATCTTCTGAAACACTTCCAAATATTTTCACTACAGTGTAGCTGTCTGCTTCTGGTACACATGAGTCATTGTGTAGACAGGCTTCACTGACTTTCACTGAGTAATGAGGATCCAGGTTGTATTCTTGTTGGACTCTGTCAATGGTCGACTTGTCTTTGTCAGTTGTGATCAGAATCTTTTGGCTGTAACTGTGTGAGATCTCTGAAGCTCTTAGCAGAAAATTGTGTATCTTTTGTTCATTAATATCTTCCAAGAAGGTGTCAAATTCCTGGAAAATAATTGAAAATAAAAATAAGCCAATAATTGTATTATCTTAAGATAAAACCACAGACTATAACATAATTTGAGATATCAAAGTGAAGAAGGCATAAACTCTGCATGAATTCAAACAGCATTTTTCTTTCCAGACTTGTTACAGGTAATGTAAAATGTTTCAAATACAATATAAGATATATTTCATTATTTTCATTACAGTCTCACATTGTTGTGTTTTGTTCTAAACATCCTAACATTCTGAGAAAGATCTTTTTTATAACTATCGTTCTGTAAATTATATATTTTATGTATTAAACCTACAGATTGTCATCTGGGCCAGTCTGGGCAGATCACCCAGAGCCAGGCCCAATTTCTTTTTACATGCACAGAATTTAATTTTACTGTATTGTATGACTACTGCAAACAACTAGTAGTAAAAGTGGTGATTTATTTAGGTTCTTATTATTATTTTTTATTATTATTTTTTATTTTTATTTTTATTTTAATAACAATAAGGAATTAGATCAAAAGTAAAAACTAATCTTCACTATTAATGATCTAATGATGTCATATATAATAATATATGAGTCAGAGGGACCAAACCACTACTTTTACTGTAATACTGCATACTACATCACTATAATACTGCAGTACTTTTACTGTAATACTGCATACTACATCACTATAATACTGCAGTACTTTTACTGTAATACTGCATACTACATCACTATAATACTGCAGTACTTTTACTGTAATACTGCATACTACATCACTTATAATACTGCAGTACTTTTACTGTAATACTGCATACTACATCACTATAATACTGCAGTACTTTTACTGTAATACTGCATACTACATCACTATAATACTGCAGTACTTTTACTGCAATACTGCATACTACATCACTCATAATACTGCAGTACTTTTACTGTCGTAGGATTTTTCATGCAGGAGTTTTACTTGTAATGGAGTACTTTTAGATTGCTGTTCTGGTACTTTTACTCATGAAAATGATCTGAATACTTCTTCCACCATTAGCAGATTATTTTATTATATTGTATTTTATCCACTTCAACATGTTAGTATCAGATACTTGATATTGTCAGATACTCAATAACTTGATTAGGACATCCCTATTGACTGATTGGGGTTACAGTGTGATTAAGTTCAGTTTTTCTAAACTAAATAATTTTCTTTTTTCTTTAAAATCCACCAACCTGTTCCATCTGAATGACACAAGCTGTGAAATTCTCACACTCCTGAAAATCATCCATCAGACTCATCAGGTTTTGGTCAATGTTCCTCCTAAAAGAAGATGAATTGTATTTATATAACAGAGAGAAACACATTAATTACACAAATTCAATAAAGCCTGATAACAACCACCAAAAAGTATCGATGCAACATTGTGCAGGTGCACAACGTGTTCACGAGAATGTCAGATATTTTCCCATACTGAATATGTTTTGATTTTATCTATCCATATGGATCAATATATATGAGGGCACTTTAACTTTAATGATCTTTGCACATCTTTATGTGATGAGCCATTTAAAATCAGTCCTATAGCAAAACAAATGACCAAACTAGTGAAATCCATCCTATGATACATCCACAGGTGTTTCATTATCACCAGTTACAATTGCTTTTATACAGTAAGAAGCACTAACAGGTGATTACTTCAAAGCCCATCTTTTCAGGTGGTGAATAAAAGCTTTCTCACAAAGCTCATTTCTTAACTTGCCATAAATACCTTCTTACCTACTAGTGGATTTGTCAACCCTGGTCCCATGAATGGACGTGGCCCTGAGATGAAATACATTCCTTGTTACATTTTTATCCACTTTATTAACTCATATTAGGTTCATATACACATTGAAAGCACATCTTCTAATGGCTTGTATGAACAGGAAGAATGATTATAGCAAATAATCCATGTCTCAGTGTTCATATGAACATCTGACTGTGGTTTTTAGACTAACTTGAAAAACAGTAACTTGTCCTTTTTAAGTGGGAATTGATGTATTTCACTTGAGATAAAATATATTTTCAAACAGGGTATGGATAAATAGTCCCATCTCATCTGTCAGTTTTCACAGCAGCGCTTGGATAACAAGATGTATCATATTTTTTTTAGATATATGCATTATAGATTTGTCAAAGCCTTTAATGTTGGAAAGGAGACATGTAAGTTTACCTTGAGTTGAACGGTTTCTTGAGCCTTTCATGAATCATGTGATCAGACAGTCCTCTGAGGCGATGCAGTGCAGCGATATCAGGGCTGAGCTCCTCCCACTCATCCTCTCTCACCTCTGCAAAGTTAACACACATTTGACTTTAAATGAGGATCAGTTGTTCCTTATGCTCATGTTTTGAGCTCATGATGAAGGTTAGAGGAAAGGAAGATGAAAGCAGATTTGTTATTGGCAGACTGAGGTTTTTGTTGAATTAATTAGAAACAGATCAGCAGGTCTGTATGGACAGATCTTATCATTCACTCTCATGAGAACGTGTGTCCAAACTTGACTGGTTCTGTTTATTACACTAACATAACATCAGGATTTTACAGTAGCTGGAAGTCTAACTAAGTATAACCTGTACTTCTGATCTTCCACTGACTCATAGGTCTACACTACATGGTCAGACTTTTCTCACTTTCATCAAACTAAACAACACTTTGTCATACAAAGCAGCATTTATTCATTCTCAGCTGAATTTTAGGCTAAATGATTACAGTTAGCATATTACACATTATACTGCAAGTACACTGGAGCTACATGGAAATGTGGTCATTCATTTAAGAAGTATGTTATCAAGGACATAAATGCTTAAAGGGATCATTTGACTTTAAAGACATAAAAGAGAACGTGAGGTTGTTAAAATGTTAAATATTTCTTACCAAAATGTTGAGTGAGGCTGAGGAGGCTGAAGAGGATCAGGAGCTTCATTGTCCACCAGACCTGCAGCCGACCCGCCATCACACTGCAAAACATTACAAACACACATGATGGAAGTAGTTGTGCTTTGAGCCTGTCCAGATATTACTGTGAGTAAGGAATAAGGCAGCAGAGGAGATACTGTACACCACAGCAGTGAGTTTAAAAGTAATAATACATTCATTCATTTATTATCAATTGATGCTTTTTCTGCACCCAACACAAGAGCCGAGTGTTTTTTCTGAATGCTTAGGCACTATCTTTAAAACTGTAGGCTATTTCACAAAACTCTTCACACTAACCACCAAACCTTGCAGAAACAAACTATTCTTGCAAAACTCTTCAAACTCTTTTAAAAAAGTTTAAGCACACAAAGCACCAACTACACACTGACAGTATACATGAAGAAGACTTGTCTGTGTGCACGGCAGCAGTTTGTCATACATGTAGTAGACACACAAACACACAGATATCCACATGAGTAAAGTATGGATCTGTATTCTGAACATAAACTATCAATACAAATAAGGAGGAAAATAATCAAACACCCCTCAAACAACAAAATCACAGTAGAGGAAAACAAAAACATTTGTTATAGAAAAAAAGAACATTAAAAGAATGAGGCTAAATCTCGTCTTCTTTGTGGGTCTGACTATAAGACTTTATCCATATCACAGCGTATAGGCTCAAGCTCTGATTTGTAAGTGAACTGATTAACTAAAAGTGTTTTCCCATGTGTCAGTGTAGAAAGGCAAATGGCAGAATAGTGCAGCATGTAATATTCAATATTCTTCAATAATCACTGTTAGTGTTTAAACGTCCAGTAAAAACTAACGCTGAGAAAAATGATGTTAGAGGCGGACGGTGAGTTTCAGTAGCAACAGAGAATCACTCATCTGATCCACAGCGTTTGGTTTAAATATAGGTGCACAAAACAGCCTATGAGCTATAATACATAACAACATCATGCACATGTTGAAATCCATCCTGTTACACACAATATTGATGGAAGATGAAGGCAGATGCACTGACCGTACAGTGGACTATTTTTAAAATCGGTTTGATGTATTTCTAATATCATTAATTACAGCAAAATATGAATGCTTATTTACCAGAAAAAAACAAAATATTACTGGTCAACGGACTGCATTTTAAATTTGTCAAGGAAAAAGTAAATGTTTTAGCAGTAAACGGTACTTATATATCATGAGTAAAGGTAGAATTCAGTGAATTATTTGTTCAAATGTCAGATTTAAAGCATTCTTCGTAGAACATGATGACTGTATGTAAATTCCCAAATGAAAAACACAGTGAGTTAACTCGAAATATCAAGGACTGCTATATTTCAGGCATTTCTTTAAAAAAACAGCCATCAAACATATTTAAACAAGTTCAAACACGATGAGGGAACAATGTGGAATTTACAGTTGATCTGCTTGTTCCTGTAAAGAACCAACATATCCTCATTATGAAACAACCTGCACTCCACAACCAAACATATGAGCATTTTCTAATAAGCCACTTCTATCAGCCATAATTGTAAAAATCAAAGCGTTTAATGTGTGGTTAGATTTAGGCACAAAAGTCACTTAGTTAGTGTTAGGGAAACATCATGTTTTAAAGGGTCAATTCACCTTATGTTTATTTTTCTCCCTTCATTGTCACCAATAAAGTTGGAATGAAATATTTTTTTCATGAAATGATTGTGACAATGTGATGTATTCTTGATAGATCAAGTGTATATATTCTCAAAATTGTAATGATCAATCTCATTTTAGCTGGTCAAAGGTGATTACTGATGTGTATAAATAGAAGATAAATAGAGGAATGTGTCTGAAAACAAAATTATTCATGTATTTGTCAAGGTTTGGAGATTTCTGCCTCTGAGACAAATATCCCAAGAGGTCAATATACAAAGAGTAATGTTATTAATCCACATTATTCATACAGCTATGTATGTATAGCCACCTTCCTGGTCCTCCCCCAAACTCTCACTGTGCAGCACATAGGACTGTGTTACTGTCACACAAACACGTTTTCCTCATAAACAATAGTAGAAATTAAAATCACTTACTACTTATAACTTATCATTCATATATATATATATATATATATATATATATATATATATATATATTGTATATAAACATATACATAAAATAATGTGCTGCAAATAATCATGAAACAATCTTAATATTAATTAATTAAAGTCAGCAAAAGTCCAAAAATATATGATTTACCAAATACTGTAAAGCTTAATAGACCAGTCTATATGTAAATCTTTCTTTTACTCACCTGAAAATCTAAATCCTGACCAGCTGTGAAAGTCAAGTTGGAGTGGAGAGAGTTGAAGATGAAGTGTTCTTCCTCTTCAGGATCAACTACTTCTGTCAGTTTATCTCCTGTCATTTATGTATTCATCATGCCAGTTAAGACCTGCCCCTGTAGGTTGGGACTCTGATTAGGGACAAACACAGGTATGACATTGGAGGTGGCAGTAATGCATTTTTTCTTATATAGACACTATCTCTGAAACTATAGGTTATTTTTCAAAACTCTACACACTAACCACCAAAACCTTACATCAAACCATAAAAACATTCTCCGTCTCTTGTAAAAGCAAACTATTCTTACAAAACTCTTCAAACTCTTGAAAACTCAAAATTGTGTTTTATGTCAATACAGTCACACGAACCATTACTTGAATAAAAACACACAAAGCACCAACTACTTACCTTACAGATGTGGATATCTGCGTATGTGAATGACTGCCCTGCACACAGAAAAAGCTAAAGTCACAAGTGTTCTTCATTTATACTGTCCACTGTCCATTCTTTTATTCAGCTTCTATGTAAATTATTTCATCCATGTTTGTGCAGATGGCACCATTTTATATCAAACTGGCTCTTCCCTGGATCTGGCTATTATAAATCTACAGCCAGCTTGTGATAATTTCCAGTTTGCTCTTATAATTCATAAACTGATATTAAATTCTGACTTTAAAAAAGTGTATATTATTCTCTTGGTCACCTAAGAGCATCCAGCCCACTGTACACATCCAAACCTGGATACTAAGCTCACTTTCAAGATTCATGTGGAAAAGTAAAAAGCAAACTAAAAGTCGAATTAGGATTTCTCTACAGAAACAAATCTTATTTCTCTATTGCTAGTCACAAAACAATAGTCCAAAGTATAATCATACATTTGCTTGATTACAGTGATATTGTATGCATGCCTCTCTCTCCACCCTAAAGCCTCTTGATTCTGTGTATCATAGTGCAATTCACTTTATAACACAATATATTTCTACCATATGGGCAATCTGGGCAAGTGACCAGGGGCCCTTGAGCAGAAAGGGGCCCTCAGTGATGGAAGGAAAATGTGTTTCTTTGTTTGTTTGTTTGTTTGTTTGTTTGTCAATCTCCATAGAAATATGACACAAGGCTTGACCCTTTCTTTTGATGTTGATAATTATCTTCTAGAAACCTAGTATGTCTAAAACAAAAAATGGAGTTACAAGGTTTCCACCAGACAGCAGTCCAAGTATCAAATTGGAATAAAATAAAAGTTGTTTTCTAGAAAATTAAGTCTCATGATGATGGTTTTATTGGTCAATTTTGTTGACTGGGAAAGTGATGATTGGTTAGCAGGCCGCATTGCACTGGGTTTAGGTTGAATCAACCAGTGTTTGGGAAAAATTATAAACCATTGGTAATTGGACAGTGCTGGTTGTAACCAAAATCTGAGCAGGGCACATTAGATTTAGCACCCAGGGACGGGTAGGTCTGCTTTAACAAACAGAAGGGAGTGGCACTGTATGCTGTTCATCTGCAAAGCCTTATCAGACAAACTGGATATTTTAACTTTATCTGAACCACTTGTACAAACAGAACTTGGTAAATGTGATTTCAAATATTTTGCAGCACACAAATGGAGCGAACTTCAGAAGATTTTAAAACTGGACTGTCTTATTTCATTAAAATCTTATGTTTGACTTATCTTTTGTCTGTTGAGTGAATTGTGTATTGCTGTGCTGTAAATTTCTTGTACACAGATTTCTCTTGAAAAATAGATTTGCATCTCAGTGAGACTACCTGCTTTAATAAAGGGTTAAATAAATAAAGGAAGACATGTTGGTCTACTATGCATATTACATGACATTAAGTTTGCATTACACACACTCCTACTACTACCACATGGTTTTTATGTGTAATTTGCAATTTGTCACAATTATATAGCATGTTAAATCAATACTACTGACACATGTCTTCAATTTTATATCAAGAAACAGAGGCCTCCATACATTTATATTTCACTCCACCTGTTTGTTTTTTCTTTTGACTGTCTGCCACATTGGTGTTGTGTCATACCTGACTGTTACCTGGAATCTGGCAAGTCAAAACTTGACAACTATTAATGAGGTTCCTAGGTAAATAAACATTTTTATGTGCAAAACAAGGGATGCTGTGTATGAAGCAGTTTATGCATCATAAACACCACCCTTCAATACTAGAAACTCTATTATGTTTAAGTGGAAATCCCCCCCAGTGAAAATGCTCCACATTCAGATTTTTGATGATGATTATGGCTGTCATCATGCTGTTTCCTATCGCACTGTTGTTTGAGAATCTACAGCTAGAATTAATTGAAATATTGGTATATAAAGTGTATGAAAGGTGCTATACTAATGTTACTATTATTATTATGGTTGTTGTTGTTGTTATAGAAGGTGGGGTTGAGGAGCCTCTCGGCCTGAGGAAAGAACTGCTTTTTAGGTGGTACAGCAATAGATAGGCTACATCTGTATCTGTAGCCAACTACCTGCCAAGTCAGTTGCATGAACTGATTTTAATTAAAGTCTTACAGGTAGATTGATAAACCAGTTTACAAAAATCATAAAACATTTTCACCTTCAGGGAAAAATCTGAACACAGAACATTTTTCCAGGCAGCAAAGCTAGTTGCACTCTGTGTGTTGGCATCATCTTAATCCACAGTGTGACCTCAACTTACCTCCTAATCAGTGCGTTATCTCTTTGTTAGTGTGAGAGACGTGTGGTTTTAGGGATTTCACACCCTTCTCTCTCTGGCAACACAAAGCACGGGAAAGGGTCAATTCTCTTACTGATGATACACACTTATTGAGAAGTCATCTATTGGCTCTAGAATCCTTCTGCAGTGGCTTGCATGTATCCATGTAGACCTCTCTGCAACCTTCACTGCTGTTTCAGACCAACTGCACCTCTCCGTGCAGGAAGGGAGGGGTCATAACACCCCCCTCCATAGAAAGGAGATTCCACTAAGAACCTCATCTTATACATCAAACAATAACCAATACTTTATTTTAAGATGCACCATTGGTCTCAATCTGTCACATAGTTAATAATAGTTAATACATTAATCATAATAGACCACCAGTACTGCACTATATCCAGGCTTCATCCTCCAGTACTACATCCCTCCATCCCCACCAGCCCATGCAACTGGATTCAGGGTCCATGGGCACCTGAGACAACACATCTGCAAAAACATTTTCAGCCGCCTTAATATTATATATAAGCTATAGGGCTGCAGGAACAACGACCATGCCAATAGTTATTAAAGCAGGAATGTCCAAACTATTCCATAAAGGGCCATAATGTGGCTGCAGGTTTTCACTCTAACCAAGCAGGCTTGACTCATTTAATCAACTGATCTCAGGCTTCAGTCAGTTGATTGTTGAAATCAGGTGGGGTGTATCAGTGATCTCTTTTTGAATTGCTTTTATCAAACTATTTCCTTCAGTTGAGCTCAGACAAAACAGAAAATCTGTTAAGGAAGAATGAGATACATTTTTATTTCAAATTTAAATCAACATATTCTTGAAGGGGAATATTTTTGTTAACTGGTAACATATTACTATAAAAATGGGAAGCAGAGGAAGACCAACACAGTTCCTGTTAAGGTCTAGGGCCGTCACAAGGGATCCTTTATGATCCACTGAACCTTTCTGTGTGTTTTACACTGTTGTGTCCAGCAGGTGGAGCTCTAACATCAACGAGTGAGGTGAAGTCTGTTTTCCAGCTTCTCTCCTGCAGATCTGATTGTATCTGACTCTAATAGACTGTTTCCATCTCATGTTCTGTTGATGCTTGTATTACTGAGAGTGTGAGATACTATAATTACAATTATATGAAGGTATTACCTTCATAAAATTAGGCTATTATATAGGCTATATACATATATATAGCTACAGTCTCATTCTTATCATTTTTTCTGTGTTTAGTTATTGTAGGCTATTTTATTGAATCTTTATTGCATTTGTTTATTGAACCTCTAAATGTTTAACAATTAAAATGACTTCTATTAGAAATGTCAATTTAAAAAAACAAAATAAAAATCGCTCAAATCTGAATAAAGGGGATATTATAATTATAGTATAATATGTAGTCTCATTATTATTTTTATTGTTATTATTATTATCATAATTTCTTTTCTTTTACATTTGTGTATGTGTTTAGTTATTATAGGCTACATTAACTAACCATTGCATTTGTTTATTTAACCTAATATTTAACTTCTAAATGTTTAACATTGAAAATTAGTGTAAATAACTGATACATTTCATTAAAAATGTGAATAAAAAAAACAATTGTGAAAGAAATTGCTCAAAGGGACGGTTGTCTGTTTGCCTCTCAATGTACACACTTTTTTGGATTTTCTTTTTTTTTTTCAGAGTGTGAGCATGCTCTGATCAACAAGTCTTTCTCCGATTTTCACTTTCGATCTTGTTCTGATGGCGCAGCAACAATGTCACGGAGGAAACTAAAAATAACCTCAGAAAACTGGACATGACGTCTGTGTCTGTAAAATGACCATGCTCAGGTGAGTTCAGGTGATGTTCACATCATTTACTGAAATAATCACAATAACTTTTATAACTGAGCAGCAAACTTTTATCTTCACTCACTTAAACTGACGGACAGACGAGCTTTTAGATTTTTAGAATCAGGAAGTAAAAAAAAACGTTTAATTTGCTGACATTTAGATGAAACATAGTTAAATGAAACGGAAGTATTTCCCTGAGTTCAGCTTTATCAAAGTGAAAATATGTTTATACAAAACCCTTTATTATAGAAAAGTTTAACACATTAACACACACACACACACACACACACACACACACACGCACACACTTTGTCTTTATATCCTTGTGAGGATTCTCATAGACTCTTAGGGCTCCATCTTGCGCTTGACGTACGGAGGATGTCTAAACACTAAATGCACTTGCACCGGTCTGTGCACCCACTGGCGTGTTAGTCTCAAAATGAAGTGTTGCTATTTTGAGGCAGAGGAAAGCGATTGCACCGCTGACTAAACGCCATGCGCTATAGATCGTTAAAGTGGGACCCGTAGTGTTTTTCATTTATTTAAAAAATAAGGTAAAAAAAAACATGTCTGTCTCTCAGCTGCAGTTTTTAGATTTTAAAGAGTGAACAAATGAAATGTTCAAACATGAGAGTTTTGAATCAGTGGTTTAATCAGTGTGAGCAAAGCTTTCCCAAACTGTCTCTTGATGTTTTTATCTGATGTTGTTTCAGGAAAGTTGGTGACAGAGACTCTTTGTCTTCAGCAGGACTCCTCAAAGAGGACACAGAGCAGAAACACTGACACCAGTAAGTATCCACTGTTTGTGTCACCTTAACACTTTTTAATGAGCTCATTACTGCAGCTGCACTCTGTTTATTTCTTCTTCTCTCCTCCAGATCAACCAGTCTCATGTTTTCAGTAGAACACATTATGGCGACGGCAACACCTGGTGAGTTCAGTCAGATCTGAGAGAGCAGGTTTTTCCACCTCTGTTAATATTTTTGTAGTAGAATATTTTTGGTTTTACTGACAGCATTGACTTTGTCACTAATAATCTCCCTGGTAATATTGTTTTACTGTAACTCAATATATTAGTTAACTTCTTCCACTAGAACATCTAATTCCATGTGATCACATTTCTGATCGTCCAAACTCTCCATTAAGACACAAAACCTTCATTTAAATCCTGCTGTCTGCACCTGTTTTCATTTACACAGTTATTCTTAGTAGATCACCTGCAAAACACACACTAACTAAACATGTAATCTATTACACTGCACATGCAACTTAGTACCTTTGTTTGGGATCTTAGTAAATCAGGTCTGAGTGTAAATGATCATTTTAAAACCTAATCTGATTTAATTCAACTTGCCAAATTTAGAGAGAAGGAGAGACATTTGCTATTAATCGTTGAAAAGAAACAGGAACCTGAACTAAGTCTAAAGGTTTACACAACAACACAGTCTGAACCTGGAAATCCTGTTTAGCTATGAATATGTACAGTACATTTGTGGCGGTCTTTCTATGGATTTCAGCCGCCTTCCTTAATTCAGAGGAGACCTGCGGCCCTGACGTGCTCCAATAAAACAATCACTGTCTGGTTTGGATCGAACAGAGATTTTATTCCATTTAGGATGATGCAGTGTCCACAACAAAAACATGGGATAACAAAAAAAAAAAAAGAGTGGTCCAAAAACAATACGGCTCCCCCTGTCTCATCAACAACACCTGTCACCCGCTCCTACAGTGGGGCAAAAAAGTATTTAGTCAGCCACCAATTGTGCAAGTTCTCCCACTTAAAAATATGAGAGGCCTGTAATTTTCATCATAGGTATACCTCAACTATGAGAGACAGAATGAGAAAGAAAAAACCCCCAGAAAATCACATTGTCTGATTTTTATATGTCATTTCCTGGGAGGAGGACCTCATCATATAAACATTTTAGACAGTTAAACTAAACATAAACTTAGAGCCATTAATTATTTCATTGTCAATAATGCAGTATTATTAAACATAACAATAATCAAACGAAATATGCAGAAATGGCTCTAATAACATTACTTATCAGTCTAAAGGAATTTTAGATACATAAATGTTTAATGATTGATCTGAATTCTTCTGTTTTGTTTTTTACAGATGATGATTTAAAGTCTCGGAGGAGAAACAGCCCTGAACGCATTCGCCCTAACTGTAAGTTGAACTCTTGTGCAACTGCATCCATCTGATTGAAT
The DNA here is from genome assembly GCA_021039105.1 of Scomber colias. Classification (NCBI taxonomy): domain Eukaryota; kingdom Metazoa; phylum Chordata; class Actinopteri; order Scombriformes; family Scombridae; genus Scomber; species Scomber colias. The sequence continues at coordinate 638,222 of JAJDFG010000165.1, forward strand.
CTCTTGTGAATTCTTCAACATTTTATATTTCATCAATAAAGTAAGAAATATTCAACTAGATGAATCATCAAATTAGCCAGAAACATAAAATATGACTGATATGATATGATTATTATTATGATCCCAAAAACTCTTCATCAGAGCTGTCACTGTGCAAATGTTGCGCCCAAGTCGCTATAAGTCTCACTAAGCTCACTGATCTCAGACTCTGTGTCAGTCAAATATAATCCTATGATCCATCCAGTGGAAAAACAACAAAATTAGTGAATCTTTTAGGCTGCAGATCTGTGCTCATACAGTGCAATAAAAGCTGATCATCTGTGTGCTTTTACTCATCGTGCTTCAACATCTTCTGCTGTTAGTCGGCTCAGTTTGGTCTGTAAATACTGAAACATCACAGCAACTAGTGTCTGAAATACTTCTGATCAACACACTGAATCAGCACCTGACGGTGAACCCGCCTGGTTTCTATTTTCTATTTTTCCGTACAACATACAGTACAACATACAGCAGTAAGCTGTAGCTGTTTATAGGACGTTATAGTTGTTAAGTGTGGACGCTCACATCATTATCATTATAGTTGTAGCAATTTTGGATGTTTAAATTTATAAGCTCCCGTTTTGTTTGGGAGGAAATATTTATTTACCTAATTAATTAAGTTTAATAAATCAATACATTTTGATAAATCCGTCAAATTTCTGAATTTGTGGCTCTATGGTTCAATAGATCCCATGTATCACTTCAAAGAATAGACATACACCATTGAATGAATTGTATGGATTTTATTAACTACACACTACTAATAAATGATATATAAATAAATGTAATGATACAATACAATATGAATTCAAGAGATTACTTGATATAGCGACATGAATGAAAGATGATGGTGAATGATGAATTTAAATGAAGGATATGTAATTATGTGGAAACTAAGAAAACTTGTAAGTTTTACTGAGTTTTACTTTTTAAAGAAAATTTGAATTACTCGATCTGACATCAACCCTTGATTAATGCAATATTTGGATCCTAAATCATTGATGGAGGGTCTCAGCTGTCCGTCCTTCAGAACCACGCGTACGCACACGAGGTGGAAGATCTCAGAGAGCGTCGCAGGTCCGGGCGGGGTGAGGATGGTCCGGGTCGGCTGGCCTTCCGTCAGACTGCCTGGTGGTTGTCTGTGTGCAGACTTTGTTCCTCTCGATTATGATGAGTCGGAGGGTGGACAGAGTTTATCTGCCCAAAAGCTCTCACAGGTTGATGACAGATGGAGGGAAAAGTCCAATTTGACTTATTCACTGTTTAATAACTTTCTGGAGAGATCTCAGCGCTGGCCTCACGTCAAAATCATCAAAAATGTCAAAAACAGGCTGAATACAAAATGAAAAATACAAGATTACAAAAACTTAGTTAAGAATAAAAATTGGCGCACAGACTAAGCTAAGGAATAACTAAAGATTACAAGAAAAAGAACAATAAGGTGATAAAAGGAAGAGTGTGTGAGGTGAAGGGACGAAACAAAGCTGAGCAAAGCTGGTTTCGGTGCAGCAGGTTTTTGTCCTTGGGGAGGGCTGTTGTGTCAGCCAATCAGATTCATCAAAGCTACTCTGAGGATCTAATTTCCAGCTTCTTACCATGAATCTTTTCATCATCATCATTCATTCAGTATTTAATCCTGATTATAAAATGCATACTATAATCTATTAACACAGAACACAGGATGTATTATTCTGGCATTGATACAGTACATCTTGATTGATTCATCAAGCTGCCATTCATTACAACCTGAAGAGGATTAATATGATCAAGCATAACACATTGTTATTCTACTTATTCCATGATAGATAATTGATTATCACCATAATGGAAACATAACATCAATGTAACACTTTCTCACATTAAGTAAACCTTCTCATAACAACATTTGTGTTCATGAAAGGAGAAAGTATAATCACAGTTCTTCAAATATACATTTATCTATGATCACTGGGATAACTGTGATAATGGAGGTTTCTTTAAGTAATTGATACTGATATAAGTAATTGGTATTGTGTTTAAACCATACTATTGACTACTTTTATGTAGTTCCATCACTTTGGGTTTCTTTGTGGAATGTTAATGGTCCTTGTTTGTCCAAGAGAGAGACCCTGTCAGTCTCTATATCAAACCTGGTCCAATTTACTCATCTGAGGGTCAAAAGTGACTCTGACCAGATGATGTTCTGAGCCGTACTGATGCTGTGTCTGCAAGTTAATCAAATCTGATTTATGAAAAATGATCTAGTTCTTGTTGTTTCTTTAGTTGGGGTAAAGTTATTTTCTTCTCAGATGAACTTCTTCTGAAAAATCCTGATAAATATAATAATTAGTTTCCTTCAGGCATCTTCTCTGTCTTTGAATCTTAATAGTTGATCTAGGCCGCCCCCCTGCATCATATTTCCATGTCCTGTGTGCTTTTCAGTTTCTATAATTTCTGGGTCAAATTTTTAGTGATCAGAAAGGAGTTTCTTGGTTTCTACTTTTCCACGTGGAACTCTATCAATTATAATATTTAATTGCAATTGGTTTTCGAAATAGTCAGATTTGGTGATAAAATAATCAATGGAGGCTTTGAATGTGTTGCGATTGTCAGATATGGATTTGAAAGCAGCCAGTTTTGTTGACATTTCACAAATTGTCAGTGTCTGATTAACCTCTTAATCCCCAGGAATCTGCTTTTTGCTATACTCCCTCAGTTAGGAGCGTGGTGTTTGACTTCTGTTTAGTTTAGCAAGAAATGTCTATGCTAGCTTACTAGACATCCTTCTTCTGAACAAAAAAGCATGTCATGTGTCTATGTTCTTGAATTTCTTGTTAAAATGCCCTGTGATATGTTTATTTATAGACAGTCTTGCCCCTGTCTGCGGGGGCTCTACTGATGAACAGGTTAAGAAAACTTTATACTGTTTTTATATCTGACATCTTTTATGAGGCCATCAATTCTGGCAGTCTAGGCCTATAAGTTTTAAGCCTAGTAATAATCAATTGTACAATTTTAGCCTAAAACTAACCATGCATGGACTAGTTTTCTACATCTTTATGTTTCTATTTTTGCAACGTTATGCAGGTGAAATGTGTTTTATGTGGGAATTGAAGGACAAATACAACTTTTAGATTCCTTACAGTGGTGCTGGAGGCCGGGGTAATGCTATAAAGATTCATTAGATCATTGATGTGTTTTTAAGGCACAATAACCGACTTGAACTTGAGTTCAGTACCAGAGAATTGTAGCTCATCCAGGTAGGCATGATTAGAGTTTAGTTGGTTTTGTAGAATATGTAATCTTGATGAAAATATCTTTCAGACCAGAAGACAGCCATAATCACTGCATTTTTGAATGATCCGTTTGTTAGTACCCCCAGCAGACCCATTAATTGATGTGAATAAAATAAAGATTTAATTTGTATATTTCTGTATCATTACAGTCACAGATGATGTACCATCCAGGGAGCGCAGAAGCAGTGTTGGATATCTGCCACCTCTGAGTGAGTCTGACTGAACAGTTAAAAATTGTTTCAGTGTTTATCAAAATTGAATTAAGTGTTTCATGGGGGGTCGGGCAAATTATTTAAGAAACCAAATACCATATTTAAAAGACTGAGAGAAAACATTACTAAAATAAAAAGATTTAAATCAACTTTTCATTTCAGTGTCTGAGCTGAGGGTGGTTCTGCTGGGGAACAGCTGGTCTGAGAGGAGTTCAGTGGGGAACTTCCTACTGGGAGACACTGTGATCAACACTGAGGAAGAATTAGATGACTGTTTTAGAGTCAGTGAGCTGATTCAGGAGAAAAAAATAGTTCTCATCAACACCCCAGATCTGCTGCATCCAAACATCTCTGCAGACAAACTGACAGAACATGTAGAAACCTGTGTGAGTCTCTCTGATCCTGGACCTCATGTGTTCCTGCTGGTTCTACAGCCTGAAAACTTCACTGAGCGACACAAGAAGAGAATACAATCAATCCTTAAACTCTTCAGTGATCGATCATTTGATCATTCAGTGATACTGATATCAACACAAAGAGAGGAGAGTTCAGGTTTGATGGAGAAATATGAGGAACATCCACAGTTAGGAGACATGATCAGAAAATGTAGATCCAAGTTATTGTGGCAGAAGAACCTTGAACGTTCACAGCTGTTAGAGATCATGGATCGAATTGTGAATGAAAACGATGGAGATCATGTGAGCTGTGAAGTATTTAAGGAAGCAACATCTGATTTATCAAGTGAACATGGAAGCCTGAAACAAGAGTTCAGAGTCAACTTAGATGCTGTTAAAGCTGTTGGTGAGTTCAGGAACATTTTGAATACAAATGATTTGTGATGAATTTGAACAATAAGTTAATTATTTTGGTTTACAATTTTTTTTTTTTTACAGGGTCGAATTATCTCTGGAATCCAGCGAAAAACGTCTATAACTGTGAGTAAACTTACTAATTGATATCATGTGTATTAGACATCTATAAGATGAAGTTGATGCTCTGTAATTGATGTTTTTGTCTTTTCACAGGGTTCAGGCCTCAGACATCAAACACTCCATCACCACCTGGATGTACAGACAACCAGTGTAAGTAGATTATTATTATGTTTTATTTGAAATTTGATCGACTGCATCCATCTAATTGAATCTCAAATTCTCCTTGTTAGTGTAACAGCTGAGCTTTGTCCTCCAGCTGGAGATAGTCCTAAAATAAACTGTCCATCTGTTTACTGTCTTATTATTTAAGACACATGTGTACCACTAGCTTAAAACAGCAGAAGTTCAGTCAGAAGTGAAGTGAAGTCAGTTCAGCCTGTAGCCTCCAGACTGCATCACTCTGCCTCCCTGATCTCTGCTTGAAGACATTTATGGGGTTGTACTCACAAAAGTTGTTTAAGGATGGAAAAAGAGACCTTTGAGAGATCCTAGTTTACTGTCACATCTCTTGCTGCTTTTATAACTATAAAAATATAATAAGCTTAATCAATAAAACATTTCACATTTTGGGTAGTTATTACTTTGTATGTGAGATTAAATGAGCCACTTGAGAAACTAAACACTTGATAGTGTCGGATATTTCTTTTTTTAAACACAATTTCTCAGATTTCTTTCAGGAATTAAAGGTAAATATTACTTTGTCTGGAAGCTGATAGATATGAAATATTTTACAGATAATATTCTGTTTAACTGTGATGGGATGTATGACATCAGTGTCTGTTTTAGTAGAGGTTCAACTCATGCAGCTCGTTTTAAGCCTCAGTGTCTCTTAACAGAAACTACACGGCTCACTTCTGGAGGAAAAAAGGAGCAGATTCTATTACAGACAGGAGTCCTGCTCCTACCAGCTCTCAATGATCAGTTTCTCCTTTAGAAGACTGGAACTGATCACATTAACACTGACAGTGAAAGTACAGATGTTTGAGTTCATCATGAGTTCAGCTTTAAAACTGTAAATTAAGTGTAACAGTTTTTGTGAAAAAAAATAACATGAATGTAGTTTCTGTCTGACCTTCACAGACTATGAAATGCACTTAAGTCGCTCATTAAAACAGCAGGAATGTCTTTCTTTCTTTCTTTCTTTCTTTCTTTCGATTCATCATTTCATACAAATTCAATTTCAATACAAATAAATAAATAAATACAATTAAATACAATACAACACAATTAAATTAAATTAAATTAAAAACCTCATGACCCATATTAAATTAATGCATTGCAGCAAAAGCATGGAGAGGTAAGATTCACATATACATTTACACAGTACAGTAAAATATCAATGGCAGTGACTTTATATCAAGTAGGTCATTGTATATTATATAGGGACAGTTGTATGTTGCATTATAAACACAAATGTATCCATACATGAAAACACTTGCATGAATAAATAAGTATATACAAACACAGTATACATATAAACACTCATTTAGAACTCATGACTGAGTTTACAACTAAGAAATACATTATAGTGATATATGTGGGTTTTTTGTTGTTTTTTAAAATCAAACTCTTGATTTCTGTAACTGTAATCAGAAGAAATTCATCATTTCATATGAATCTGAAACACAGGCTGTAAAAATTGAAAGTCCACCAGCTGCCACGAAACATCAGACCGCCATGGTGGAATAAATTCCTTTATATTGTAACTTTTATTTAATGAAATCTGATGGCTATATGGATTTTTTTATTTTAATTGTTATTTTTCTTTTGTGAATATAAGAATAACCAAAGAGAGATAAACTTTGACATAAGCAAGTGACAAAAAATGGGAAAATCACAACAGCATTAAATAAAATTAAATAAAATTAAATAAACTCATCTATGATCGATGACAAAGAAATACATTGCAGTGATATATGTGGCTTTTACCACCACAGTGATGATGACTTGTTTACTTCCTCCAGTAACTTAGATTTTTCTAGATGTAGATCTCAGATTTATCTGTAAAGCTGTTTTTTCATCATGTTAAATATCTGTTGTGTCTTAGAGACTGAATTTAGGTCGACTATTGTCACCAACTCTGAACAGTGACCATGTGTTTTTTCTCCTTGTTGTTTTTCAGTCTCTACACTGAGGATTGTGCTGGTGGGGAAAAGTGAAAAGAAAAAGATAAAACTTGGTAACGTCATTATTGGGAAAGAAGAATTTCATCACCAAAAAAATCCCTCCTGTGTGGCCGCCTGTGGAGAGTGGAGAGGAAAACCATTGACTGTAGTAAAAACTTCAGATATCTTCAGTCAGTCTGAGCAGACAGTGAGAGAAATGAGAAGGTGCATCAATCTGTGCCTCCCTGGACCAAATGTTCTGCTGCTGTTAGTGAAACCTTCTAAGTTCAGTGAAAATGACAAAGAAAGACTAAAGTTCATCCTGAGTTTGTTTGGTCGAGATGCTTTTAAACACTCCATGGTCATCATCACACACAAGGAGAAGGAAACAAGTTTCACTGTGAATCAGCTGATTAAAGACTGTGGAGAAAGACAGTACATGTTTGAAGATGACCACAAACAGTTAATGGAGAAGATTGAGAACATTGTTAAACAAAACAGAGGAACCTTCCTCACCTTCACTGAAGAGACCAGAAGACCAAAGTCTTTAAACCTGGTTCTGTGTGGGAGGAGAGGAGCAGAGAAGACCTCAGCAGCCAAGGCCATTTTAGGTCAGACAGAGCTTCATTCAGTCTCCAGCTCATCAAAGTGTGTTAAACATCAGGGAGAGGTGTGTGGACGTTGGGTTTCTCTGGTGGAGCTGCCTGCCTTGTATGGAAAACCTCAGGAGGCAGTGATGGAGGAATCACTCAGGTGTATTTCCCTCTGTGATCCTGAAGGTGTCCATGCCTTCATCCTGGTCCTACCTGTGGATTCCCTCACTGATGAAGACAAGGGAGCGTTAAAGACCATCCAGAACACATTCAGCTCTCGAGTCGATGACTTCACCATGATTCTGTTCACTGTGGAGTCAGATCCTACAACTCCAGCTGTTGATGACTTTGTACGAAAGAACAGAGACATCCAGGAGCTCTGTCAGAGCTGTGGAGGAAGATATGTTGTTCTCAACATCAAGAACAAGCAGCAGATCTTTGAGATGTTGGATACTGTGGAGAAGATGAGACAGTCTGAAAATAAACCATGTTGCTATACAACAGAGACCTTTGCACATGCCCAGATGGATAAAGTCATACAACAAGAGAAACATATCAACATGCAACAAACTGAACTTGAGAGGCTGACAAACAAGAACAAAATCACTCAAGAACAGAGCTCAGAGTGTCTAAGAATTGTTCTGCTTGGGAAGACTGGCAGTGGAAAGAGCTCTTCAGGAAACACCATTCTGGGAAGAAAAGAGTTTGAAGCCAAATCAAGTCAAATATCAGTCACCAGACAGTGTCAGAAAGCACAGAGTGAAGTGGATGGTCGTCGTGTCGCTGTGGTCGACACTCTTGGTCTGTTTGACTCCACTTTGTCCCATGAACAGGTTAATGACGAGATGGTGAAATGCATCAGTCTTCTGGCTCCAGGACCACATGTCTTTCTGTTGGTGTTACAGATTGGCAGATTCACACCAGAAGAGAAGGAGACATTAATACTAATCAAGGAAGCTTTTGGCAAGAATTCAGAAATGTTCACCATCATTCTTTTCACAAGAGGAGATGCACTGGAACAAGATGAGCTGTCCATTGAAAAATACATACAGAAGGAATGTGATGATTCCTTTAAGAAGCTGATTGCTGACTGTGGAGGAAGATACCATGTGTTTAATAACTATGATAAACAAAACCACACACAAGTCAGTGAGCTGATAAACAAGATTGACTCCATGGTGAAGATAAATGGCGGCAGCTGCTTCACCAACGAGTTGCTGCAAGAGGCTGAGGCAGCAATAAAGAAGGAAGTGGAGGAGATCCTGAAGGAGAAGGAAGAAGAGGTGAAGAAAGAGACGGAGGAACTTAAAAGAAAACATGAAGAAGAAATGGAGGCAATGAAAAAACGAATAGAAACACAGAGAGCAGAGATTGAACAGGAGAGAAAACTGAGAGAGAAACAACTTCAGGAAAAAACTCAGAAAGAACGAGACAAGAGAAAGAAAGAACAGGAAGAGAGAGAAGAAGAAGACAAGAAGAGGAAAAGGCAGGAAGAAAATCAGCGACAGGAGTGGAAACAAAAACTTGAAGCTTTGGAGGAAAAGATAAAAACAGAATCAGAGGAAAAACAAACGATTAATAAAGAGCTGGAACAGAGCAGAGAAGAGATGAGAAAAGAACGAGAGGCCTGGGAGAAGAAACAAAAAGAAATGTGGGAGAAACGAAATCAAGAAGATGAACAGAGAAAGAAAGAACAGGAAAAGAGAGAAGAAGAAGAAAAGAAAATGAGAGAACAGCAGGAACAGAGAAGAATAAAAAGGGTCCAAGAAGAACAAGAACAGGAAATGAAGGACAAGATTAAGAAAGAGCAAGAAAAGACAAAGAAAGAACAAGAGGTGAGAGAAGAAGAAGACAAGAAGAGGAAAAGGCAGGAAGAAAATCAGCGACAGGAGTGGAAACAAAAACTTGAAGCTTTGGAGGAAAAGATAAAAACAGAATCAGAGGAAAAACAAACGATTAATAAAGAGCTGGAACATAGCAGAGAAGAGATGAGAAAAGAACGAGAAGCCTGGGAGAAGAAACAAAAAGAAATGTGGGAGAAACGAAATCAAGAAGATGAACAGAGAAAGAAAGAACAGGAAAAGAGAGAAGAAGAAGAAAAGAAAAGGAGAGAACAGGAGGAACAGAGAAGAATAAAAAGGGTCCAAGAAGAACATGAACAAGAAATGAAGGAAAAGATTAAGAATGAGCAAGAAAAGAGAAAGAAAGAACAGAAAGAGAGAGAAGAAGAAGACAAAAAGAGGAAAAAGCAGGAAGAAACTGAGCAACAGGAGTGGAAACAAAAACTTGCAGATTTGGAGAAAAAGATGAAGTTGGAATCAGACGAAAAAGAAATGATTGATAAAAAACTGAGGGAGAGCAGAGAAGAGATGAGAAAAGAACGAGAGAACTGGGAGAAGAAACAAAAAGAAATGTGGGAGAAACAAAATCAAGAAGATGAACAGAGAAGACAGGAGGAGCGGAGAAGAATAAAAAAGCTCCAAGAAGAATATGAACAGGAAAGAAAAGAAGATCGAATCAGAAGAGAACAAGAGGAGAGAGAGAGAAAAGAATTAGAAGAAAAATATAAGAAACAACTGGAGAATGTAAAGAAAACAAATGAAGATGAAGCCAGAAGGAAAGCTGAAGAGTTCAATGAATTCAAAGAGAAACACATGAAAGAATTTGAAGCGCAGAAGAAAGAACTGAAAGACAAAGATGAGCAGTATGATCTGTTAAAGGCACTAAAAGCCAACAATGAAAAACAGAAGAGGGAAAAACATAAAAAGGAAATCAGTGACTTGGTGAAAAGGTTGAACATGTGGAATCTGAGAAGCATCCGCAAATTACTGGAAAGACAGGAAAAGGAAATGGAAAAGGAGAAAAATGAAGGTGAAAAAGAAAATCTGCAGAAAAAACATGAAGAACAAAGAAGTGACTTGATACAGACACTTGTGGATGAATCTTCCTGGTGCAGTATATCATAGCTGAGATGCATCACCCAACCTGAAATAAAAAAGGAAAGATTCAAATTTAAGAAGACATCTTTCCATCTAATCCTCACACACCCACATCTCAGTCGCTGGAAGAGTGAAATTCCTCTCTCTATTCTCAATTCTCTTTTTAATCAAATACATATTTCACAATTTCCCCTGGTGGAAATGGTTAGTCAATATTATTCAGTAATTTTGATCCTGCTGATATATTTGAACGTTGTTTTTGTGGCCAAATGAAGTGTATTTAAAAGATTAACTAAATGCTGAAGTTGAACTTTTTCAAATGATAAAATGTTGATTTTAGTCTGTGATACATCAGACTTTTAATATCTTAACAACTTTGTAAAATATTCTGTATAAAACTGCTGCAGGTCTGAATCACTGATAACTGCTGAATCTGCAACTTTCAGGATCTTTGTTTCAGTTTGTGTAAAGTTCGGTAAAAATCTGAATCAAATATTGAGACCAAATATGTTGAGTATTGTTTGTTTTTTGTTGTTGTTTTTGTTTTAAATAAGAGGGTAGGTGTTATAAACTGCAGTTTCCTGCTGTACTAAATATACATGTTGTGTTATATTGTTTCTTTTTTACTGTTTATTACCAATTATTGCTTTATTGTGTTTTATTCTTTTCCTTTATTGTTTGTGTGATTATTTAGAAGTTCAGCAGCTGAAAGCTCTGCTCTCTTTTTCTTTTGAATATGAAGAACATGTGTGTGTGTAACATCAATGACATTAAAAATATGACAGCAAATATTAAACAAGTATGAATATCATTTAAACTGATCATCAGATAAATCAGAATATTATTATACACAATGAACACTTTGCTTTTTGTTGGATGTCAATTAAAAAACTGATTCTGAACAAACCTTAAAATATAATTCATATTAATCTCAGATAATATTTTCTGTATTTGATATTTGTTGTGTTTGTTAATTGTTGCAGAACGATGAATAAAGAGTTTTCTCTGTAGTTCAGTGTGGACTGATGTTTAATGCTGAAGTCAAACAGACTCTTCACACAGATAAACTGATGAAGCAGAACAGAGCTGACAGGTTTGTTTCTACCTGTGTAATGGAGTTAATGATTCCACTTGCCATTTCTAAATGTCCTGTTTTTAATATATATTTTCACAGATTTAAATGTATTATGGCCATTTGTCCATTTCCTATTGTGTTGTATATTTTATTATTTTATTATTTATTCTCTCTGAGAATAATGGCTATTACCACAGAGATTATGTGAGTAACATGAGTGCAGCGCCCTCTGCTGGGTCCCTGTAGACTTGAGGGGTGCGTCCTAAACTCAGGTACAGTCTGTGAATGCCGTCTCTGTGGTAGGTGTGCATTTTATTAGCTCCGTAAAAATAGAGTTATTAACCTTGTTTTTATGGCTAAAAGTGGGTTCTGTATCTTCCTATATGCGGACGTAAGCCTTAAAATACTGTATGTGCATGTTACCATTGTTTTGAATTGTTTATGTCAGAGTGTTGAGTGCACCACGTTATCGGTGGTTTGCTAGCCAAGCTCTGTGTGTAAATAGTGGTAGCTGCTAGCTAACACCAAGTCAAACTTACCTTATTTTATGTTGTTTTATTTTAGCATTTTTGAGAAGTTCATGTGAGAGACTGACTGTGGGATATCACTCCTTTTACCATCAGGTATGCTGTATTGTTTATTTAATCTTTCTGTAACTCAAGTGACAGTCTGTGAATGCCGTCTCTGTGCATTTTTGAGAAGTTCATGTGAGAGACTGACTGTGGGATATCACTCCTTTTACCATCAGAATAAATGGCTGGTTGATGCCGAAAGTCACGGTGGTGGTGCCTCTTCAATAACACAACACAACGCAACAGAGATAGAGTACACAACCGCTACACCTGCACAGGAGACACTGTGGAAGGAAGTTTGTTTTATCTGACTCTCCTCTTCATCCACCTCTACATTTATTTCTCTAGTTCATTCATCATATCATCCAAGTAACTCCTGATATTCCTGCTATGCTTACACAGTGTTCAAAAAATAAATTCCGCCAAATATGAATAAATAACATTTAAACTAAAATTTTAAACTTTTAATTAAGTTATGCATTATTCATTAATCCATCATTAAGCTTGTTGCATATGTGTTAATATTTGGAAACAGAGCATCAGAACTGTTTCTGCACGAGTCTCAGTCTCTGTGAATGTTTGTGATGTGACAGGAGGAAACTTGTCAGAAATGAGGACAGGTGTGTGAGCAGAGCTGTCAGTAAGTAATCACAGTACCTTCACTAACTAACACTGACTGAAAGACACTGAACAAACTACAGCCTCCAACATGAACATCAGACACTTCTGACAGGATCATGAAACATTACACACTTCATAAAGCTCATACAGACTATTCCTGTTATTCCTGTTATATTGGGTTCCTGTTATTTTGTCCACAGTCACGTTATTAAAATGCTCTGAACCTCACCTGTGTGTTTTAACACTGTTGTGTCCAGCAGGTGGAGCTCTAACATCAACTTAAGCTTCACTACGTGTTGCTGTATTTGAATATATTCATATCTTTCTGTGATTTTATTGTTAATGTTTGTCCCATTTTATTTGTTAGGGTAACATAAATATAATATAATATAATATAATATGATACAATATAATACAATATAATATAGGCTCACGTAAGGATGTAACAGAGGACACAGCAAGAGTGATTTAACCTTTGTTATAGTCTACCGTCATTTCTCGGCGACAGAGGTAGACACAGAGCTGGTGCAGCTGCATGTTGTGACCAGCAGGTGTCACTCTAACACAGCTGAACCTGAAGCTTTCACATCTAATCTCTTAGTGACTCTACAGCACCACCTGGTGGCAGAATGTATACAACGCTTAACTCATGAATAAACCAACTGCAATGCAAATTAATTCATTAAATGAATTAAATAATTCACAAAAACCCCACAAGTTTATCTTAGAGAAGCGCAGTTCCTGTGTTCAACATTAACTGTTGTCAGCAGCCCCAGGAGTTTATGAGAAATGCATTTGTTTTGTTATGTAATGTATGTTTTCTTCGACAGGGTTAAATAAAACCTACTGTGATCTCTGTCTTTACGTATGTTAACCAAAAACTTCTAAGTTTGTATTTTGTGTGTGTAATTTAGTTCATTTAATGGTTTAATTTGCATTGCAGTTGGTTCATTCATGAGTTAAGCGTTGTATAAATTCCGCCACCAGGTGGTGCTGTAGAGTCGGTGAGAGATTAGTTGTGAAAATGTCGAGAGAAGAAGAGTCAGTTCAGTGTTGCTCACAGCATGACAGTAGCAGCTAGCTTAGTTCATAGACATGTATACGTATATATGTGTGGTTTATTAAACAGCTGAGTAAACATACTGGTGTACAGACTGTCACCGCTCACTTTATCACTTCCACGTCACGTCTGGTATTTGATATTTTCCCTCTCCGGTTTGTGTCATTTGTTTTAGTGTTTCGGGACTTGTTAAAGTGTTTTGCTAATGTAGTTTTGTTGTATAATATGTAAAAATGTTTTCCAAACTGTAAATTTGTCTCAAACTTTGTAAAAGTGTTTCACATGTTGTATTGTTGTTTTGCACTTCCCGGCCACAGTAATTTCCCAGTAGAACCACAGGTTTCCAGACTGTGACAGAGGCCGTGAACGCAGCATCACTATGCCCTGTTGTTTACATGCGGGTACCTAGCAACGGCCGCCCAGCGTTTTGGCTGACTCCATTAATTATCCCGGTTAGCTTCTGAGTGACCGGGGTTGAACCTGCTTCTACGCTCCACACAGGTGCTCCGGATGGCCGGTGTGCTCATAGATCCGAGCCGGGCTCCGGTGGCCTTCGGGCGGCGCGCGGTGCCGCAGCTGTTCGGGGAACTGCAGCAGCTGGAGGCCGACAGGAAGCAGCGAGCTCTGGCTTCACTCTGCGACCTGATGCACGACCCGGAGAAGCTCTACCAGGCTGTGACTGGAGGTGAGACAGCTGGCATGAAGCAAATATACACAGGGAGAAGTACTCAGATACTTTAATGCAGTAAAAGTACCAATACAGATATGTACAAATACTACATTACAAGTCCTGCATGAAAAATCCTACTGCAGTAAAAGTACTGCAGTATTATAGTGATGTAGTATGCAGTATTACAGTAAAAGTACTGCAGTATTATGAGTGATGTAGTATGCAGTATTACATTAAAAGTACTGCAGTATTATAGTGATGTAGTATACAGTATTACAGTAAAAGTAAATCACAGTTTCTATTTATTTAGTTTTGTTTAAACTGTTTGGTTTAAATGTGCTTTGTGAATAAATGTGACTTGACATACTCTTCTTGTGTTGCTGCAGGTTTTGTGGAGCAGCTGGAGGTTTTATTTAAGGACGAAGATTCATCAGTGAGAACGAAAACCTGCGAGCTGCTTCACCTGCTGACGGCCCACAGCATCGGGAGGTAGGATAGATAGATAGATAGATGGATAGATGGATAGATGGATAGATAGATAGATAGATGGATAGATGGATAGATAGATAGATAGATAGATAGATAGATAGATAGATAGATAGATAGAGTTGTGGCTGCATGTTGTGACCAGCAGGTGTCACTCTAACACAGCTGAACCTGAAGCTGCTGCAGTAGAAAACACATTTAACTCTTTATTGTCTTTATTGTGTCAAAAATGAGAAAACACAAAGGAGAAAAAAATAAAGATGACAGATTCGACATCAGGATCATCTTCACAGTTTCATACATAAAATAATAATAATAATAAAACAATAAAGAAAAGTATCTGCCTCAATCCATGAGTGTGTACATACAATAAATAAATACATTTAGTAAATTAAACTAACCGTCGATCTTCTGATTAGTGGACGACCTGCTCTACCTCCTGAAGCTCAGTCAGCTCATCTAATAATATATTCTGAGGTTACTAGTAAAGGGTCAGTGAGGGTTTGTTTGTGTCCATGTGGTTTAGTTTAAATTTAAAGGGTTAAAATGTGAAAATATACGTATGAATAACTTATATATACTTTTTTTCAGGGGGAGCCGGACCCCCATAGAGGGTCAGATTGAGGTCCATTCACCATAGTCTCTCAATATTCTGTGGAAAACACTTGCAGGGTGTTAAATGCCAAGTTCTCATTAGGAGCTGAGCCCCCTAAAGTTCTGATCCTATAGTATCGCCCCTGGTAGTCACCTTTATTTATACCCCAGAGATCATTGAGGGAGACATTGAGACAATTACAAAGACAGAAAAGGAAAACAATAGAAAACAAAGACAGAAAGAAAGAAAGAAAGTTAGTCATGGTTTAAACATAAAGAGTTGGAAGCACATCTAGAATGAACTGTTGGTTAGTGACTGATCCTGAGTCTTGCTTCATAAACTAAAACCTCCAAAGACCTTTAAGAACCCACAATGAGGGAAACCAGAAACAAAGAGTATTGAAGATTTAAGATCAGATATCATTCTAACAAACATTTAATTAATACTTTCATTGAATTGATGAGCAGGACTTTGAGGACTATTGAGGGAAATCAATCTCATTGTTACACTGTATGGAGATAATTTAATTCATTTTAACCCTTAAACAGGCAACGTGCACCAGGAGATACAGACTCTTTAAACTTCCTGTCGTCCTCCCGGGTCAAATTGACCCCTTCTGTTTTGACTGTTCCTTCTTTCCTCCCTTACTTCCTTCCTTTTTTCCAACCCTTCCTTCCTTCCTTTCTTTTATCCATCCTTCCTTCCTTCCTTCCTTCCTCCCTCCCTTCCTCCCTCCCTCCCTCCCTCCTTTCCTTCCTTCTTCCTCCCTTCTTCCTTTCCTTCCTTCTTCCTCCCTTCCTTCCCTTCCTCCCTCCTTTCCTTCCTTCTTCCCTCCTTTCCTTCCTACCTTCCTTCTTCCTCCCTTCCTTCCCTTCCTTCCCTTCCTCCCTCCTTTCCTTCCTTCTTCCCTCCTTTCCTTCCTACCTTCCTTCTTCCTCCCTCCTTCCTTTCCTTCCTTCTTCCTCCCTTCCTTCCCTTCCTCCCTCCTTTCCTTCCTTCTTCCCTCCTTTCCTTCCTACCTTACGTCCTTCCTCCCTCCTTTCTTTCCTTCCTTCTTCCTCCCTTCCTTCCCTTCCTTCCTCCCTTCTTTCCTTCCTTCTTCCCTCCTTTCCTTCCTACCTTACGTCCTTCCTCCCTCCTTCCTTTCCTTCCTTCTTCCTCCCTTCCTTCCCTTCCTTCCTCCCTTCTTTCCTTCGTTCTTCCCTCCTTTCCTTCCTTCCTTCCTTCCTTACTTTAGGTGCAAATGACATAACTAGTAAGGATTTTTTACATCTAATTTTCCACTCCTGCCTGTTTAAGGGTTAAACACAATAAAAGAGAAAGGGATTTTATATTTTTAATTAAACTGTACAATTCTGGGATATTCCATCTAAAAGGAATCAAAGACTTAAAAGGTTATTGATTGAAGTTAATTTCACCAATAAATAACGTCTTTTCCTTCAGTCGTGCCTCCTTGCCTCTCTGTGTCACACACTTACAGTAACTAGCTCCATATATATTATGCTCCATGCTTATGTATATATTCATTATTTCTACTGAGAGTGATTGTTCTGTGTTTTATACCAATATATGGGTCAATGATGTGACGCTACTTTTTATGTGTCCATGTGGTTTAGTTTAAATTTAAAGGGTTAAAATGTGAAAATAAACGTATGAATAACTTCACACATTCTTTTTTTGTGGACCCAGCATCAAATTTCTGCTTTTAATCCATTTAGAGAGAATATATTAGAGGATTATGGCAAAAATGTCTAAGTGGTGTAACCATAAAAACTTTGGAAGGGAGGAAGGAAGGAAGGAAGGAAAGAAAGGGAGGAAGGAAGGAAGGAGAATATATTAGAGGATTATGGCAAAAATGTCTAAGTGGTGTAACCATAAAACCTTTGTACCAAATAATTCAACTTGCTTAAAAACAGTAAATAGTCAATAAAACACCTTCCTTCCTTCCTTCATTCCTTCCTTCCTTCCTACCTAACACCATATCAACTAGTTTGGCATGATCTTACATCCTTCCTTCCTTCCTTCCTTCCTACCTACCTAAAACCATATCAACTCGTTTGGCATGATCTTACATCCTTCCTTCCTTCCTTCCTTCCTTCCTTCCTTCCTACCTTCCTTCCTACCTAACACCATATCAACTAGTTTGGCATGATCTTACATCCTTCCTTCCTTCCTTCCTTCATTCCTTCCTACCTAACACCATATCAACTAGTTTGGCATGATCTTACATCCTTCCTTCCTTCCTTCCTTCCTTCCTTCCTACCTAACACCATATCAACTAGTTTGGCATGATCTTACATCCTTCCTTCCTTCCTTCCTTCCTACCTTCCTTCCTTCCTTCCTACCTAACACCATATCAACTAGTTTGGCATGATCTTCCTTCCTTCCTTCCTTCCTTCCTTCCTTCCTTCCTTCCTTCCTACCTAACACCATATCAACTAGTGTGGCATGATCTTACATCCTTCCTTCCTTCCTTCCTTCCTTCCTTCCTACCTAACACCATATCAACTAGTTTGGCATGATCTTACATCCTTCCTTCCTTCCTTCCTTCCTTCCTTCCTTCCTTCCTACCTAACACCATATCAACTAGTTTGGCATGATCTTACATTATAACTTTTATATTAAATAAAGCTAATGGAATACTATTGTTCTAAATATTACATTTCATCTGGAGAATCATGGAGATCAGGAACCACATGAAGTGTCTCAAAGTGTAACCACCATTTAAAAAGCTGTTTTGTTAAACTTGTGAAGAAGGTCATATAACAGGAAGTGGTTTTACAGAGAAAGATCCTGATGATCACAACTGCTGCCTGACAAAGTTAGAAGCTCTTAACAATTACTCATAAACTGATGTTTTTTAGACTTAGTCAGGTTTTCTCAGTTAATATGTCTCATGGTGTAACCCTAGAAAAACATTGATGATTCATAAGAATTCATTAAAAAGAATATTTACTGTAAGAATTACATTTCAGATATTGAGACCAAAGCCATGTGCTTACACAGGTGTTGAATTTGATTTCAAAATAAAATGTCAAAGTAACTGCTGACATCATTTGAGTCCTTTCTGTTAGAGGACAGTTTAGTCAGATATCAGTAGTTTATGATGCTAATTAAAGATGGATCATAAAAAACTACTTTTGAACATTTACAGTAGCTTTAAAATACCTAAAAACTAGAGCTGGGTAATATATTGATATTATATCGATATCGTGATATGAGACTAGATATCGTCTTAGATTTAGGATATCGTAATATCGTGATATGTCATCAGTGTTGACCTTACCAGACTGTTCTGTTATTTATCTTTTACCCACTTTGTCATTATATCCACATTACTGATGATTATTTATCCATTATTTATTCATCGTGTAAATAGCACCAAGAGTCATCTCTACAATATCGTTGTAATATTGATATCGAGGTATTTGGTCAAATATATCGTGATACTTGATTTTGTCCATATCGCCCAGCCCTACTAAACATCAATCAATCAATCAATCAATCTTTATTTGTATAGCGCCAAATCACAACAAAGTTATCTCAAGGCACTTTACACATAGAGCAGGTTCTAAACCAAACTCTTCAAGTTTTAACTTTAAAGAGACCCAACATTCCCACATGAGACACAGTGGCGAGAAAAAACTCCCTTTTAACAGGAAGAAACCTCAACATCCAATAATTAATTCAGAGAAATGTTACTCAAACATAACATCTGTAAAGTATAATTATTTACATTTCTGATTTTTAATTACAAATAGAAACAAAACTAAAACAATAACTGTAAATAAATAAAATAGATTTCCTCCATTAGATGCCGTCTTCTAACAAGGAAAAGTCTTTTTACTCTGCTATGAAGTTTTCTGTTAACTTATATCAATATATGCTTATTCTTAATTAATTTTATAACTTATTAACAGTGAAAGTGAAATATTATTGAACTGCTGTAGATGTTGCTGATGCTGTTCTAAGTATGAACCAAAACTTGTCTCTGTGAGGAAGAGTGAGATACATTTTTATTTCAAATTTAAATCAACATATTCTTGAAGTGGAATATTTTTATTTAACTTCCACATTTGTTGAAACATTTACTAATAAAGACTACAGGATAGTGAGAGCTGAACTGTTGCATTATTTAGTTTCCTCCATCATGGAAACAGTAAGTCAGTGTTGAGTCTGAAATGCACCAGACCTCCAGGAGGGAGAGAGAGGAATCCATCCTGGAGTCACTCAGTTTATAAAGGCTCCAAACAGGTGACAGCAATCCCATAATGATGTGGGAGGAGCCAGACCATCCAGGAAATCTGGAAAGAGGGAAGCAAAGGCAGAAAAATGGGAAGCAGAGGAAGATCAACACAGTTACTGTTAAGGTCTAGGGCCGTCACAAGGGATCCTTTATGATCCACTGAACCTCTCTGTGTGTTTTACACTGTTGTGTCCAGCAGGTGGAGCTCTAACATCAACGAGTGAGGTGAAGTCTGTTTTCCAGCTTCTCTACTGCAGATCTGATTGTATCTGACTCTAATAGACTGTTTTCATCTCATGTTCTGTTGATGCTTGTATTACTGAGAGTGTGAAATACAGGTTCAGGTTGGATTCAATATTAAATAATTATAATATAATATACCAGTAACACCATAGACTTCATTACTGTATAATTTTCATTATTGTGACTTAAATCAGTGATAATTAGTGTTTCAGCTGTAAGACTCAAGACACATAAAGAGACATGTTAATGTCACGTGTGAACAGAGCATAAGACTTAACGGGAATCTGTCTCTTTTCACACGTTCTGGTCAGATCATGACAATGTATGTAGGCTATGTTTAAATTATACTAATATTGTATAGTGCACATTAGCATTGACATCACTGCACAGTTTATAGTTGTAAGAGAATTACTCATCAATGAAACATCAACATCAGAATAGTAAGACAGCAAAACAGCGCCACACTTACGCCCCTTCAGACTCTTTAGACTACCGTCGACGTGTGGGTGTCACTTGTGTGCTTATCAGGTCAACTTGACCTGGCATGTTCCAGCCAAGATTCGGTTTCCTGGAATTCTACTTATATGTGTTGGCGACCTGATCTCCTTTGGGAATATCAAAGAAGATCAGGCTTGTTACGACATCCCCAAACTGATACAACTATTGACCTTTCGCCTTCTCTTGTTGTTTTCATATTTCACTTATGATGCACACATATCTGCCTCTACATAGTCTACTCAGCAGATAGCAGCCTGTATATATCATCATCATAATTGTTTTCTTTTACATTTGTGTATGTGTTTAGTTATTATAGACTACATTAACTAATCATTGCATTTGTTTATTTAACCTCATATTTAACCTCTAGATGTTTAACATTGAAAATTAGTTTAAATAACACAACAATTGTGAACTCGGGACGGTTGTCTTTTTGCCTCTCAGTGTACAAACTTTTTGGGATTTAGTTTGGATTTAGTGTGAGCATGCTCTGATCTGTAATGGGTGGCAGTGGTAGGATCCAAATGTACGACTCAGAGACAGACAGGTACATGGGAAGCTCAATTAACCGAGTGAAATAGGCAAAGAAAACCAGTCCTACAGGCAGACAAATACAAAAGAGTCAGGCAGAATCCAAAGTCCAAAGAAACAGGCAGGCAAAGGCCTGAAAAAGTTGGTAAGTTAAGAATACACACTAGATGATCTGGGTTGATTGGGAGCTGCAGCAGAGAGTTCAGGTGTATGAGGTTAACTGGTGAGGTGAGTGTGGCTGAGAGGCAGGCGCGGAGCAGATGAGGGCTGAAAGGAATTTTCCAATGCAGCAGGAGAGATGCAGAGCAGATTGTGACATGATAAAAATCAAGTTTTTTCTCTCATTTTGTCTTTTGGTCTTGTTCTGATGGCGCAGCAACAATTTCATTGAGAAAAGTAGAGAATTGCACGAGAACGCAAACTGATGTCGGTGTCTGTGAAGTGATCGTCCTCAGGTGAGTCTGTTCACATCATTTACTGTAGTCAGTGTAATCAGTGGTTTAATCAGTGTGAGCAAAGCTTTCCCAAACTGTCTCTTGATGTTTTTATCTGATGTTGTTTCAGGAAAGTTGGTGACAGAGACTCTTTGTCTTCAGCAGGACTCCTCAAAGAGGACACAGAGCAGAAACACTGACACCAGTAAGTATCCACTGTTTGAAAGGAGAAATCATGTAGCATGTTGTTTGGCACCAGGTCAGGGCTTAGTGATGTCTCAGATTTGATCATTTATTTCATTGATGGCTCACCACTTGATCAAGTTACCTCCTTTAAATATCTTGGCCTCTGGATTGACCCATTGCTTTCTTTTAAACATCACATCAAATCCATCACAAACAAACAAAGTTGTAATTTAGCCATACTCTACCATTCTCATAACTGTTTTACCCTTTGGGTCAGACTCAGGTATTACTACCTGTTCTGGACTATGCTGACATTGTTTATCAGAATACTTTTGAAACACAACTTCAACCCCTCAATACTATCTACAATAGTCTCTGCAGTTTTATCTTAAGGTGCCCATATCGAACACATCACTGCTCCATGTATGAATCTTTGAACTGGTTACCACTCAACTCAAGAAGACATTACCATTGGCTTCAATTTATCATTCATTCATCATTTCAACTTTTTTTTTTTTCAAGTATATTTTTTCGGGCTTTTTTGCCTTTAATGTACAGGACAGTAGAGATAGACAGGAAACAGCAGACAGAGAGATGGGGAATGACTCGCAGGATAAGACAGCTCGGCTTGGAATTCGAACCGGGGTCGCCTGCAACGAGGACTATAGCCTCAACACATTGGGCGGGTGCTCTATCCGCTGAGCTATGATCAACCCCATGCAACTGCTTTTAATGGTAATGTCCTCTTCACCCCTATTATTAACACTGCTATTATATGTATTTATGCATAATGTATGGTATAATGATGTATTATTACTAGTAATATTATTGTTATTGTTACTATTATTATCATTCATAGTACATTAGTATTACTGTTACTGTACTGTGGATAATAATGGTATGATATAATGGTGGTGTATTTGTTGTATGGTGATATTTGATTTTGTATCATGTTGTATATATTAAGATTGATAACATGACTTCTTCTTAATATTATTCATATCAATATCATTATGATTGGCATTACATTACAATATATGCTCTGTAGTATTTATTCTTACTCATTTTTTGTGGGTACTGTGGGTTTACAGGAATGATGTGTGGATCTCATGGGGGAGTCCAGGTGTATGAGGTTAACTGGTGAGGTGGGTGTGGCTGAGAGGCAGGAGCTGAGCAGAGGAGGGCTGAAAGGAATTTTCCACTGCAGCAGGAGAGATGCAGAGCAGATTGTGATGTGATAAAAATCATGTTTTTCTCTCATTTTGTCTTTTGGTCTTGTTCTGATGGCGCAGCAACAATTTAACTGAGAAAAGTAGAACTGCACGAGAACACAAACTGATGTCTCTGTCTGTAAAGTGACCGTCCTCAGGTGAGTCTGTTCACATCATTTACTGTAGTCAGTGTAATCAGTGGTTTAATCAGTGTGAGCAAAGCTTTCCCAAACTGTCTCTTGATGTTTTTATCTGTTGTTTCAGGAAAGTTGGTGACAGAGACTCTTTGTCTTCAGCAGGACTCCTCAAAGAGGACACAGAGCAGAAACACTGACACCAGTAAGTATCCACTGTTTGTGTCACCTTAACACTTTTTAATGAGCTCATTACTGCAGCTGCACTCTGTTTATTTCTTCTTCTCTCCTCCAGATCAACCAGTCTCATGTTTTACACCACATTATGGCGACGGCAACATCTGGTGAGTTCAGTCAGATCTGATTAATGTAATATTAGTAGTTTACCATAATGAATGTAATATTCCTAGTTTACCATAATTAATGTTATATTAGTAGTTTACCGTAATTAATGTAATATGAGGCGTTTTAACCTCAGTGTGTAAAATACAGGGAGGAGAAAATGTAAATATGTTATTTAGCACACGCATTGTGATTTACCAAACCTGAAGGTAATGTTGCTACGGTAACTGCGTCTATAGATAATAAGTTTGAAGGACAGGTATTAACCGGCTGTTGCTATGGAGACGAGGAGACGGAGACACAATGACAAAATACACACAGGACAGAGTTTTTCCACCTGTGTTAATATTATTGGTTTTACTAAAAGTATTGACTTTGTCACTAATGATCTCCCATATGGCGTTTTTCTGGTAATATATTTTTCACTGTAACTCAATATATTTGTTAACTTCTTCCACTAGAACATCTAATTCCATGAGATCACATTTCTGCTCGTCCAAACTCTCCATGAAGATAACCGCATTAATCAGAGCTTCTCTAATACTGAATACACTTTGGTTGCAATAATTAGTTTGGCTTAAATGAAAACCAAACTTTCTTTTACATTCAGATAATGTTCAGCATGTTTAGTTAAGTTAGTTGATATATAAATGATAATTTGAAAACGGCTTCTACAGAAATGAATGTGTAAATTATTCCTCCTTGTTTAATATGAGGAACCATAACTGATTTAATGAGCCATTCGCAGTTTCACTGTACCGGCCGTGTGTACTTAGACTTGCATGGCTTAATCTTTGAGACAAGCATATGCTACTGGCAGGATCAACCAGGTAGCCCTCAGTCGCTGACAAGCCCTGACAAGCAGCTGATCCACAAACATAAAAACCCTGATGTGATCAGACTGTAAGAATAAAGTGATGAAAGACGATGGTGATGATGATGACGATGGTGATGATGATGACGATGGTGACGGTCAACAGAAAATATCGGAGCTCTACTAACTCCCTTTGTCCAAAACTCCCGCCGCCACCCAAGTGAACAGGTAAAATAAGGGGAAACTACACCCATGTGTCAATCAATGCATGTGACGCAATACGTGCAGCTGAAGCAAATATAAACATAAACAAAACATATTTTGGCTCCAACGGACAGGTTACTTTATTTATACATAAACACCTCTGTTTGATACACTTCACATATTGTTAGCATCTAGATGAGTCAAAATTCTGATATAAAGCATCAGCTTTACATAGCAGAATGATCTCGGCTACGTTGAGGTTTAGAACAGTACCAGATTCAAGACACAGAGAAATAATCAAAATATAAATATTGTTACAACCTTTTTTATCAATGAGGATGTAATTTGATCATGACCAGCAGAAGAATCCTTAAACTTTATGATGATGTCAAGTGTTTCTGAAGACTTGACAGGTTCACAAGTATTTAGAGAGCGTCAATCTTCCTTTTAAATCTTTATTTCAGAGAACCACTAGCATTGCCAATATGTTTGCAAGACATGGTCCCACATACAAAAAATTAATTAAATTTATTAGTAATTTGTGAAGAGTCTGTTATCCGTTCACCATTCTGAAATTCATGAACATTGGTTTGTGAACCTCTGCAGCTATTCCAGTGGTGTTTATACTTATCCAGGAGAGTGTATCAGCTAAATCTGTGTCTGATCCCGATCCGGTGTGTAATAGTCTGTCTGTCCGTTAGCATTTGGTAGCATTCCACCCTACCTAAAAATAAGGGTGGAATGGCTTTGCCTAACCTTGCTACCACGCTGCTACCACGATAAGGTAGCAGCTCAGTGAGGGGACTAATAAAGGAATATCTTATCTTATCTTAAATTAATGCATCAATAAACAAAAATGGACATCAGTATACATTTATACACTCATCTATAATTGATGACAAAGAAATACATTACAGCGATATTCATGGGTTTTACCACCACAGTGATGATGACTTGTTTACTTCCACCTGTAACTTAGCTGGTTTTTCATCATGATTAAATGTTTAAATGTTAAATGTCTTGTTGTTTTTCAGTCTCTACACTGAGGATTGTGCTGGTGGGGAAAAGTGAAGACAAAAAGACAAAACTTGGTAACTTCATTACTGGGAAAGGAGGATTTCATAGCCAAAAAAATCCCTCCTGTGGAGAGTGGAGAGGAAAACCATTGACTGTAGTAAAAGCTTCAGATATCTTCAGTCAGTCTGAGCAGACAGTGAGAGAAGAAGTGAAGAGGTTCATGAATCTGTGCCTCCCTGGACCAAATGTTCTGCTGCTGTTAGTGAAACCTTCTGAGTTCTGTGAAAATGACAAAGAAAGACTGAAGTTCATCCTGAGTTTCTTTGGTCGAGATGCTTTTAAACACTCCATGGTCCTCATCACACACAAGGAGAAAGAAACAAGTTTCACTGTGAATCAGCTGATTAAAGACTGTGGAAGAAGATACTACAACATGTTTGACAACAACCACAAACAGTTAATGGAGAAGATTGAAAACATTGTTCATCAAAACAGAGAAACCTTCCTCACCTTCACTGAAGAGACCAGAAGACCAAAGTCTTTAAACCTGGTTCTGTGTGGGAGGAGACGAGCAGAGAAGACTTCAGCAGCCAAGGCCATTTTAGGTCAGACAGAGCTTCTTTCAGTCTCCAGCTCATCAGAGTGTGTTAAACATGAGGGAGAGGTGTGTGGACGTTGGGTTTCTCTGGTGGAGCTGCCTGCCTTGTATAGAAAACCTCAGGAGGCAGTGATGGAGGAATCACTCAGCTGTATCTCCCTCTGTGATCCTGAGGGTGTCCATGCCTTCATCCTGGTCCTACCTGTGGATCCTCTCACTGATGAAGACAAGAAAGAGTTTAAAGATTATCCAGAACACATTCAGCTCTCGAGTCGATGACTTCACCATGATTCTGTTCACTGTGGAGTCAGATCCTACAGCTCCAGCTGTTGATGATTTTATAAAAAAGAACAGAGAGATCCAGGAGCTCTGTCGGAGCTGTGGAGGAAGATGTGTTGTTCTCAACATCAACAACAAGCAGCAGATCTCTGAGATGTTGGATACTGTGGAGAAGATGAGACAATATAAAAATAAACCATGTTGCTATACAACAGAGACATTTGCACATGCCCAAATAGAAAAAGTCTTACAACAAGAGAAGCATATCATGAATCAACAACATGAGCTTGAGAAGCTGAAAAAGAGGAGCAAGATCACTTGTAAGTAATTTAAATTGAAGCTTTATTTCTGTCCTAAATTATGTTCTGTATAACAGTATTGAGTCTACAGAACTGTACTGTAACAATTGTAAACATTCAAAGTAACTGCAGTTATTTTAATGTTACAGGTGATGATGAGAAACAGAGCTCAGAGTGTCTCAGGATTGCTCTGCTGGGAAAGACTGGCAGTGGAAAGAGCTCTACAGGAAACACCATTTTGGGAAGAGATGAGTTTAAAGCCAAATCAAGCCAAACATCAGTCACCAAACAGTGTCAGAAAGCACAGAGTGAAGTGGACGGTCGTCGTGTCGTCGTGGTCGACACTCTTGGTCTGTTTGACACCACTTTGTCTCATGAAGAGGTTAATGAGGAGATGGTGAAATGCATCAGTCTTCTGGCTCCAGGACCACATGTCTTCCTGTTGGTGTTACAGATTGGCAGATTCACAGCAGAAGAGAAGGAGACATTAAAACTCATCAAGGAAGGCTTTGGAAAGGATTCAGAAAAGTTCACCATCATTCTTTTCACAAGAGGAGATGACCTGGAGGAGGAGCAGTCCATTGAAGAATACATTAAAGATGGATGTGATGATTCCTTTAAGAAGCTGATTGCTGACTGTGGAGGAAGATACCATGTGTTTAATAATAAAGATAAACAAAACCGGACACAAGTCAGTGAACTGATAAACAAGATTGACTCCATGGTGAAGAAAAATGGCGGCAGCTGCTTCACCAATGAGATGCTGCAAGAGGCTGAGACAGCAATAAAGAAGGAAATGGAGAAGATCCTGAAAGAGAAGGAAGAAGACATGAAGAGAGAGAGAGAGGAACTTAAAAGAAAACACGAGGAAGAAATGGAGGCAACGAAAAGACAAATTGAAACACAGAGAGCAGAGATTGAACAGGAGAGAAAACTGACAGAAAAACAACTTCAGGAAAAGGAGGAAAAGATTCAGAAAGAACGAGAAGAGAGAAAGAAAGAACAGGAAGAGAGAGAAGAAGAAAACAAGAAGAGGAGAGAACAGGAAGAAACTGAGCGACAGAAGTGGGAACAGGAACTTGCAACTTTGGAGAAAAAGATCAAATCAGAATCAGAAGAAAAAGAAATCATTGATAAAAAGCTGATGGAGGACAGAGAAGAGATGAGAAAAGAACGAGAGGACTGGGAGAAGAAACAAAAAGAAATCTGTGAGAAACAAAAGCAAGAAGATGAACAGAGACGACAAGAGGAGGAGAGAAGAATAAAAAGGCTCCAAGAAGAATATGAACAGGAAATGAAGGAAAAGATTCAGAAAGAACGTGAAGAGAGAAAGAAAGAACAGGAAGAAAGAGAAGAAGAAGACAAGAAGAGGAGAGAACAGGAAGAAATTCAGCGACAGAAGTGGGAACAGGAACTTGCAACTTTGGAGAAAAACATAAAGTCAGAATCAGAAGAAAAAGAAACCATTGATAAAAAGCTGATGGAGAGCAGAGAAGAGATGAGAAAAGAACGAGAGGACTGGGAGAAGAAACAAAAAGAAATGTGGGAGAAACGAAATCAAGAAGATGAACAGAGATGCCAAGAGGAGGAGAGAAGAATAAAAAAGCTCCAAGAAGAATATGAACAGGAAATGAAGGAAAAGATTCAGAAAGAACAAGAAGAGAGAAAGAAAGAACAGGAAGAGAGAGAAGAAGAAGACAAGAAGAGGAGAGAACAGGAAGAAATTCAGCGACAGCAGTGGGAACAGAAACTTGCAACTTTGGAGAAAAAGATGAAGTCAGAATCAGAAGAAAAAGAAATGATTAATAACAAGCTGATGGAGAACAGAGAAGAGATGAGAAAAGAACGAGAGGACTGGGAGAGGAAACAACAAGAAATCTGTGAGAAACGAAAGCAAGAAGATGAACAGAGACGACAGGAGGAACAGAGAAGAATAAAAAAGCTCCAAGAAGAGTATGATCAGGAAAGAGAAGAATATGAAACGAAAAGAGAAGAAGAAGATCAAATCAGAAGAGAACAAGAGGAAAAAGAGAGAAAAGAATTAGAGGAAAACTATAAGAAACAACTGGAGATTGTAAAGAAGAGAAATGAAGATGAAGCCAGAAAACAAGCTGAAGAGTTCAATGAATTCAAAGAGAAACACAGGAAGGAATTTGAAGGTCAGAAGAAAGAGTATGAGGAACAACTGAAAGACAAAGATGAGCAGTATGATCTGTTCCAGAGAGAAACACATAAACAGTTTAATCTGTTAAAGGCAGAAACACATATACAGTATGATCTGTTAAAGGCACTAAAAGCCAACGATGAAAAAGAACAGAAGAAAAAATATCAAAGACAAATCAGTCAGTTAGTGAAAAGTGTGACCAAAAAGAGAGGGAATCTGAAAAGAATCCGCAATTTACTGAAAACACAGGAAAAGGAAATGGAAAAGGAGAAAAATGAAGATGAAAAGGAAAATCTGCAGAAAAAACATGAAGAACAAATAAGTGAATTGATACAGAAACTTGTGGAAGATGATTCCACATGCAGTATATCATAGCTGAGATGCCTGAAATAAAAAACTAAAACAATTTACAGATTAAACTAACATTAGAGGAGATTATTACACTTTTCTGGAGTTCAATTTAAAAGGAAAGATTAAAATCTAAGAAAACATCTTTTTTAATCTAATCCTCACCCACATGTTGAAAACATCTCAGTCGCTGCAAGAGTGAAAGTCCTTTCTCCATTCTCTTTCTAATCAAACCCTTTCCCCTTTGTGAATAAACCAACACACATCAATGGTGAGTCACTATCATGTAGTTATTCTGGTCCTGCTGATATATTTGACTGTGATCATTTTATTTGAAAGATGAACTAAATCCTGAAGTTGAACTTTTTCAAATGACAAAATGTTGATTTTAGTCTGTGATTTAATATCTAAACAAAAAAATTCTGTTTAAAACTGCTGCAGGTCTGAATCACTGATAACTGCTGAATCTGCAACATTCAGGATCAAATCAAATCAAATCACAAAACTGAATATGTTGAGTATTGTTTGTTTTGTTGTTGTTATTGTTTTAATAAGGGGGTAGGTGCTATAAAGGTGCTATAAACTGCAGTTTCAGCCTTTTTCCTTTTTTCTTCTGTACTGTATAATGATTGCATTATTGTGTTTTATTCACTTTTCCTTTATTATTTTATTTAAGTTTAGCAGCTGAAATCTCTGCTTGGTAATTGAACTGATTGATTGATTAATTGTAATACCAGTGAAAAACAATAGCACAGCAAATATTAAACAAGCATAAATATAATTTAAACTGATAATCAGATAAATCAGAATATCATTATACACAATGAACACTTTGCTTTTTGTTACATGTCAATTAAAATGGATTCTTAACAAACCTTAAAACATAACTCATATTAATCTCAGATAATATTTTCTGTATTTGATCTTTGGTGTGTTTGTTAATTGTTGCAGAAAGATGAATAAAGAGTTTTCTCTGTAGTTCAGTGTGGACTGATGTTTAATGCTGAAGTCAAACAGACTCTTCACACAGATAAACTGATGAAGCAGAACAGAGCTGACAGGTTTGTTTCTACCTGCACAGGAGACACTGTGGAAGGAAGTTTGTTTTATCTGACTCTCCTCTTCATTCACCTCTACATTTATTTCTCTAGTTCACTCATCATATCATCCAAGTAACTCCTGATATTCCTGCTATACTTAAACAGTGTTCAAAAAAAGAAATCCCGCCAAATAGGAATAAATAACATTTATACTAAAATTTTAAACTTTAATTAAGTTATGCATTATTTATTAATCCATCATTAAGCTTGTTTGGTTGTTGCATGTGTGTTAATATTTGGAAACAACATCAGAACTATTTCTGCATTGAGTCTCAGTCTCTGTGAATGTTTGTGATGTGACAGGAGGAAACTTGTCAGAAATGAGGACAGGTGTGTGAAGAGTGTCAGTAAGTAATCACAGTACCTTCACTAACTAACACTGACTGAAAGACACTGAACAAACTACAGCCTCCAACATGAACATCAGACACTTCTGACAGGATCATGAAACATTACACACTTCATAAAGCTCATACAGACTATTACTGTTATTCCTGTTATACTGGGTTCCTGTTATTTTGTCAACAGTCACGTTATTAAAATGCTCTGAACCTCACCTGTGTGTTTTAACATTGTTGTGTCCAGCAGGTGAAGCTCTAACATCAACTTAAGGTTCACTACTGTTGCTGTATTTGAATATATTCATATCTTTCTGTGATTTTATTGTTAATGTTTGTCCCATTTTATGTGTTAAGGTAACATAAATATAATAAAATATAATATAATATAATATAATATAATATAATATAACATAATATAATATAATATAATATAATATAATATAATATAATATAATATAGGCTCACGTAAGGATGTAACCGAGAGGACACAGCAGGGGCGATTTAACCTCTGTTATAGTCTGCCATCATTTCTCGTCGCTGCTCTCCGGTTTTCTACTTTATTCCTCCTCACTGTTCTGTGTTAAAGGTCCGGACACTGAACAGGGACAGAGTTGCTCCGTCAGTAAGCGGCTACAGAGGTACACACAGAGCCGGTGCAGCTGCATGTTGTGACCAGCAGGTGTCACTCTAACACAGCTGAACCTGAAGCTTTCAAAACTAATTTCTTACTGACTCTACAGCATCACCTGGTGGCGGAATGTATACAACGCTTAACTCATGAATAAACCAACTGCAATGCAAATTAATTCATTAAATGAATTAAATTACTCACAAAAACCCCCACAAGTTTATCTTAGAGAAGCACAGTTTCTGTGTTCAACATTAACTGTTGTCAGCAGCCCCAGGAGTTTATGAGAAATGCATTTGTTTTGTTATGTATGTATGTTTTCTTCGACAGGGTTAAATAAAATCTACTGTGATCTCTGTCTTTACGTATGTTAACCAAAAACTTCTATGTTTGTATTTTGTGTGTGTAATTTAGTTAATTTAATAGTTTAATTTGCATTGCAGTTGGTTCATTCATGAGTTAAGCGTTGTATAAATTCCGCCACCAGGTGGTGCTGTAGAGTCGGTGAGAGATTAGTTGTGAACATGTCGAGAGAAGAAGAGTCAGTTCAGTGTTGTTCACAGCATGACAGTAGCAGCTAGCTTAGTTCATAGACATGTATACGTATATATGTGTGGTTTATTAAACAGCTGAGTAAACATACTGGTGTACAGACTGTCACCGCTCACTTTATCACTTCCACGTCACGTCTGGTATTTGATATTTTCCCTCTCCGGTTTGTGTCATTTGTTTCAGTATTTCGGGACTCGTTAAAGTGTTTTGCTAATGTAATTTTGTTGTATGATATGTAAAAATGTTTTTCCAAAATGTAAATTTGTCTCAAACTTTGTAAAAGTGTTTCACATTTTGTATTGTTATTTTGCATTTCCCGACCACAGTCATTTTCCCAGTAGATCCACAGGTTTCCACACTGTGACAGAGGCCGTGAACGCAGCATCACCATGACCTGTTGTATACATGCGGTTACCTAGCAACGGCCGCCCAGCGTTTCGGCTGACTCCATTAATTATCCCGGTTAGCTTCTGAGTGACCGGGGTTGAACCTGCTTCTAAGCTCCACACAGGTGCTCCGGATGGCCGGTGTGCTCATAGATCCGAGCCGGGCTCCGGTGGCCTTCGGGCGGCGCGCGGTGCCGCAGCTGTTCGGGGAGCTGCAGCAGCTGGAGGCCGACAGGAAGCAGCGAGCTCTGGCTTCACTCTGCGACCTGATGCACGACCCGGAGAAGATCTACCAGGCTGTGACTGGAGGTGAGACAGCTGGCATGAAGCAAATATACACAGGGAGAAGTACTGGGATACTTTAATGCAGTAAAAGTACCAATACAGATATGTACAAATACTACATTCAAGTCAAGTCCTGCATGAATAATCCTACTGCAGTAAAAGTACTGCAGTATTATGAGTGATGTAGTATGCAGTATTACAGTAAAAGTACTGCAGTATTATAGTGATGTAGTATGCAGTATTACAGTAAAAGTAATTTACAAAATTAATAATGTTATGCTATTAAAACTTAAGGGTACATCTATGTAGGAATTATTTTAATGACTTATATCACAATATAACAGTTTGTCTGTAAAGTACTTTGGTTTAAATGTGCTTTCTGAATAAATGTGACTTGACATACTCTTCTTGTGTTGCTGCAGGTTTTGTGGAGCAGCTGGAGGTTTTATTTAAGGACGAAGATTCATCAGTGAGAACGAAAACCTGCAAGCTGCTTCACCTGCTGACGGCCCACAGCATCGGCAGGTAGGAAGGATAGATAGATAGATAGAGTGATAGAGTGATAGAGTTGTGGCTTTTTAACAGATGTCATGGTTTAAACATAAAGAGTTGGAAGCAAATCTAGAATGAACTGTTGGTTAGTGACTGATCCTGAGTCTTGCTTCACAAACTAAAACCTCCAAAGACCTTTAAGAACCCACAATGAGGGAAACCAGAAACAAAGAGTATTGAAGATTTAAGATCAGATCATTCTAACAAACATTTAATTCATACTTTCATTGAATTGATGAGCAGGACTTTGAGGACTACTGAGGGAAATCAATCCCATTGTTACACTGTATGGAGATAATTTAATTTATTTCAAACACAATAAAAGAGAGAAAGGGATTTTATATTTTTAATTAAACTGTACAATTCTGGGATATTCCATATAAAATGAATCAAAGACTTAAAAGGTTATTGATTGAAGTTGATTTCCCCAATAAATAACGTCTTTTCCTTCAGTCGTGCCTCCTCGCCTCTCTGTGTCACACACTTACAGTAACTAGCTCCATATATATTATGCTCCATGCTTATGTATATATTTATTATTTCTACTGAGAGTGATTGTTCTGTGTTTTATACCAATATATGGGTCAATGATGTGACGCTACTTTTTATGTGTCCATGTGGTTTAGTTTAAATTTAAAGGGTTAAAATATGAAAATAAACGTATGAATAACTTCACACATTCTTTTTTTGTGGACCCAGCATCAAATTTCTGCTTTTAATCCATTTAGAGAGAATATATTAGAGGATTATGGCAAAAATGTCTAAGTGGTGTAACCATAAAAACTTTGTACCAAATAATTGAACGTTGCTTAAAAACAGTAAATAGTCAATAAAACACCTCCCTTCCTCCCTTCCTTCCTTCCTTCCTTCCTTCCTTCCTTCCTTCCTTCCTACCTTCCTTCCTACCTAACACCATATCAACTAGTTTGGCATGATCTTACATCCTTCCTTCCTTCCTTCCTACCTAACACCATATCAACTAGTGTGGCATGATCTTACATCCTTCCTTCCTTCCTTCCTTCCTAACACCATATCAACTAGTTTGGCATGATCTTACATCCTTCCTTCCTTCCTTCCTACCTAACACCATATCAACTAGTTTGGCATGATCTTACATTATAACTTTTATATTAAATAAAGCTAATGGAATACTATTGTTCTAAATATTACATTTCATCTGGAGAATCATGGAGATCAGGAACCACCTGAAGTGTCTCAAAGTGTAACCACCATTTAAAAAGCTGTTTTGTTAAACTTGTGAAGAAGGTGATATAACAGGAAGTGGTTTTACAGAGAAAGATCCTGATGATCACAACTGCTGCCTGACAAAGTTAGAAGCTCTGAACAATTACTCATAAACTGATGTTTTTTAGACTTAGTCAGGTTTGCTCAGTTAATATGTCTCATGGTGTAACCCTCGAAAAACATTGATAATTCATAAGAATTCATTAAAATGAATATTTACTTTAATAATTACATTTCTGATATTGAGACCAAAGCCATGTGCTTACACAGGTGTTGAATTTGATTTCAAAATAAAATGTCAAAATAACTGCTGACATCATTTGAGTCCTTTCTGTTAGAGGACGGTTTAGTCAGATATCAGTAGTTTATGATGCTAATTAAAGATGGATCATAAAAAACTACTTTTGAACATGTACAGTAGCTTTAAAATACCTAAAAACTAGAGCTGGGTAATATATTGATATTATATCGATATCGTGATATGAGACTAGATATCGTCTTAGATTTAGGATATCGTAATATCGTGATATGTCATCAGTGTTGAACTTACCAGACTGTTCTGTTATTTACCTTTTACCCACTTTGTCATTATATCCACATTACTGATGATTATTTATCAAACATTTCATCGTGTAAATAGCACCAAGAGTCATCTCTACATTATCGTTGTAATATCGATATCGAGGTATTTGGTCAAATATATCGTGATACTTGATTTTGTCCATATCGCCCAGCCCTACTAAACATCTATTAATTAATTCAGAGAAATGTTACTCAAACATAACATCTGTAAAATATAATTATTTACATTTCTGCTTTTTAATTACAAATAGAAACAAAACTAAAACAATAACTCTAAATAAATAAAATAGATTTCCTCCATTAGATGCCATCTTCTAACAAGGAAAAGTCTTTTTACTCTGCTATGAAGTTTTTTGTTAACTTATATCAATATATCCTTATTTTTAGTTTTTTTTTATAACTTATAAACAGTGAAAGTGAAATATTATTGAACTGCTGTAGATGTTGCTGATGCTGTTCTAAGTATGAACCAAAACTTGTCTCTGTGAGGAAGAGTGAGATACATTTTTATTGCAAATTTAAATCAACATATTCTTGAAGTGGAATATTTTAGTTTAACTTCCACATTTGTTGAAACATTTACTAATAAAGACTACAGGATAGTGACAGCTGAACTGTTGCATTATTTAGTTTCCTCCATCATGGAAACAGTGAGTCAGTGTTGGGTCTGAAATGCACCAGACCTCCAGGAGGGAGAGAGAGGAATCCATCCTGGAGTCACTCAGCTTATAAAGGCTCCAAACAGGTGACAGCAATCCCATAATGATGTGGGAGGAGCCAGACCATCCAGGAAATCTGGAAAGAGGGAAGCAAAGGCAGAAAAATAGGAAGCAGAGGAAGACCAGCACAGTTACTGTTAAGGTCTAGGGCCGTCACAAGGGATCCTTTATGATCCACTGAACCTCTCTGTTTGTTTTACACTGTTGTGTCCAGCAGGTGGAGCTCTAACATCAACGAGTGAGGTGAAGTCTGTTTTCCAGCTTCTCTCCTGCAGATCTGATTGTATCTGACTCTAATAGACTGTTTTCATCTCATGTTCTGTTGATGCTTGTATTACTGAGAGTGTGAAATACTTTAAGGTGGTTCAGGTTGGATTAATTAATAATATTAATAAGTATGATTGAATATGAATATTAAATAAGTATGATATAATATACCAGTAACACCATAGACTTCACTACAGTACTGTATAGTTTTTATTATTGTGACTTCAATTACTGATAATTAGTGTTTCAGCTGTAAGACTCAAGACACATAAAGAGACACATGTTAATGTCACGTGTGAACAGAGCATAAGATTTAATGGGAATCTGTCTCTTTTCACACGTTCTGGTAAAATCATTACAATGTATGTAGGTTATGTTTAAATTATACTAATATTGTATAGTGCACAATAGCATTGACATCACTACTCAGCAAATAGCACCCTATATTATAATTATAGTATAATATGTAGTCTCATTATTATTATTTATTATTATTATCATAATTGTTTTCTTTTACATTTGTGTATGTGTTTAGTTATTGTACGCTACATTATTTAACCTTTATTGCATTTGTTTATTTAACCTCTAAATGTTTAACAATTAAAATGAGTGTTAATAACTGATACATTTTATTAAATATTGTGAACTCTGAATAAAAGGGACAGTTGTCTTTTTGCCTCTCAATGTACAAACTTTTTGGGATTTAGTTATTTCTTTAGACAGGAGTGTGAGCATGACGGATGGCAGTGATCCAAATGCATGACTCAGAGACAGACAGGTACATGGGAAGCAGGCAGGTCAGACCAGAAAAACCACCAGTCCTACAGGCAGACAAATAAAAGAGTCAGGCAGAATCCAAAGTCTGAAAAAGGCAAAACAGAATCAAAAATGTTATTAAGTTAAGCATTAGATGATCTGGCAAAGAGAAGGTGAACCACAGGACATAATATATCTTTTGGTCTTGTTCTGATGGCGCAGCAACAATTTCACGGAGGAAACTGGGCATGACGTCAGTGGCTATTAACTAACCATCGTCAGGTGAGTCTGTTCAGATCATTTACGTAGTCAGAAATAATCACAATAACTTTTATACCTGAGCAAACTTTTCTCTTCACTCAACTGACGGACAGGCGAGCAAGAAAATACTCCGTTTCACAAAGTCAAAGGATCGTTTCAGTCTCGTTTCTTCTGCAAAGTTTAATGTTTCATTAGATTTTGTTATCGTTTGCATTAATGTAATTATTCCTCCATTTTAGATTTTAAAACCAGGAAGTAAAAAACAAAAACCCTCTGATCAAAATGTCTTATTGACATTAAGATTAAACGTCGTTAAATGAAACGGAAGTCTTTCCCTGAGTTCAGCTTTATCAGAGCGAATATGTTTTTATATGAAACTCTTTATTTTAGAAACACACACTTTGTCTTTATGTCCCTGTGAGGACTCTCATTAACATTGACTCTGTGTTTCCTTTATTGGACATTTGACTGTAAAAATAAAACACATTTCTGTCTCTCAGCTGCAGTTTTTAGATTTTAAAGAGTGAACAAATGAAATGTTCAAACTATGAAACATGACAGTTTTGAATCAGTGGTTTAACCAGTGTGAGCAAAGCTTTCCCAAACTGTCTCTTGATGTTTTTATCTGATGTTGTTTCAGGAAAGTTGGTGACAGAGACTCTTTGTCTTCAGCAGGACTCCTCAAAGAGGACACAGAGCAGAAACACTGACACCAGTAAGTATCCACTGTTTGTGTCACCTTAACACTTTTTAATGAGCTCATTACTGCAGCTGCACTCTGTTTATTTCTTCTTCTCTCCTCCAGATCAACCAGTCTGATGTTTTACACCACATTATGGAGACGGCAACACCTGGTGAGTTCAGTCACATCTTATTAAACTCAGTGGTGGAAAATAACATAATACTGCAGTACTTTTACTGTAATACTGCATACTTATAATTACTGAAATCTCTGCAGCTACTTTTCTCTCACAGGAGATAAAACCTGTCAGATGACATTCATTCATCTTTTATCTGATGTTGTGACAGTTAGGAAGAGTAAAGTTTACTTTCATACCTCAGAGACAAAGATACATTTATACCTTTTCAACATTTAGCTAGAATGTGAATCAGACTTGTTTCTTAGATGCATATAAACAGCTTGTTTAGAATCAAATATTTCTCTGAAGACAATGAAGTGACTCAATTTTTTTTAAAAGTGCAGCTGATCTACTAACGCAGCGCACTGAGGTTTGCGTCTTTCAAATGTACAAGATAATACACACTGTCCATTTAGTACGTTAATAATGAATGTAATATGAGGCGTTAGTAAAATACAGGGAGGAGAAAATGTCCGTCCGTCCGTCCTCTTCCGCTTTATCTGGGGTCGGGTCGCGGGGGCAGCAGCCCAAGTAGAGAAGCCCAGACTTCCCTTTGTCCAGCTCTTCCCGGGGGATCCCGAGGCGTTACCAGGCCAGCCGAGAGACATAGTCTCTCCAGCGTGTCCTGGGTCTCCTACCGGTGGGACGTGCCCTGAACACCACACCAGGGAGGCGTCCGGGAGGCATCCTGACTAGATGCCCGAGCCACCTCATCTGGCTCCTCTCAACGTGGAGGAGCAGCGGGTCTACTCCGAGCTCCTCCCAGATAACTGAGCTTCTCACTCTATCTCTAAGGGAGAGCCCAACCACCCTACGGAGGAAGCTAATTTTGGCCGCTTGTAGCCGTGATTTTGTTCCGCATTATTGCAGATGCCGCACCAATCCACCTATTGATCTCACGCTCCATCCTTCCCTCACTCGTGAACAAGACCCTGAGGTACTTGAACTCCTCCACTTGGGGCAGAATCTCATCCCCGACCCGGAGAGTGCACTCCACCTTTTTCCGGTTGAGAACCATGGACTCGGATTTGGAGGTGCTGATTCTCATCCCGGCCGCTTCACACTCGGCTGCGAACCGATCCAGTGAGAGTTGGAGGTCACGGTCTGATGAAGCCAACAGGACCACATCATCTGCAAAAAGCAGTGACCCAATCCTGAGGTCACCAAACCGGACCCCCTCTACACCCTGGCTGCGCCTAGAAATCCTGTCTATAAAAATTATGAACAGGATCAGTGACAAAGGGCAGCCCTGGCGGAGTCCAACCCTCACTGGAAACAAGTCCGACTTCCGGCATGCGGACCAAGCTCTGACACCGGTCATACAGGGAACGGACGGCCCGTATCAGGGGGTCCGATACCCCATATTCCTAGAGAACCCCCAACAGGACTCCTTGAGGGACACGGTCGAATGCCTTCTCCATGTCCACAAAACACATGTGGACTGGTTGGGCAAACTCCCATGCACCCTCAAGGATCCTGCAGAGGGTGTAGATCTGGTCCATAGTTCCACGGTCTAGACGGTTGACAGCACAACAACATCCAGGGCCTTGAGGAACTCGAGGCGGATCTCATCCACCCCCGGGGAGCTTTTTTAACCACCTCGGTGACCTCCGCCCCAGAGATAGGAGAGCCCACACCGGGTCCCCAGGCCCTGCTTCCTTACCGGAAGGCGTGTCGGTGGGATTTAGGAAGTCTTTGAAGTGTTCCTTCCTCCGATCCACAACATCCTGAGTCGAGGTCAGCAGCGCACCGTCCCCACCATACACAGGGTTTACGGCACACTGCTTCCCCCTCCTGAGACGCCGAATCGGTGGTCCAGAATCTCTTCTAAGCCGTCCGGAAGTCCTTTTCCATGGCCTCACCGAACTCCTCCCATGTCCGGGTTTTTGCCTCAGTGACCGCCGCAGCTGCAATCCGCTTGGCTTGTCGGTACCCGTCTGCTGCCTCCGGAGTCCTACAGGCCAAAAAGGTCCTATAGCACTCCTTCTTCAGCTTGACGGCATCCCTCACCTCCGGTGTACACCAGCGGGTTCAGGGATTTCCACCACGACAGGCGGAGACACTGACAGAATACGCACAGGACGGAGTTTTTCCACCTGTGTTAATATTTTTGGTTTTATTAAGCATTGACTTTGTCACTAATAATCTCCCATATGCCATTTTTCTGTTAATATTTTTCTGCTGTAATTCAATATATTTGTTAACTTCTTCCACTAAAACCTTTAATTCCATGTGATCACATTTCTGCTCGTCCAAACTCTCCGTTAAGACACAAAACCTTCATTTAAATACTGCTGTCTACACCTGTTGTTATTTACAGTTATTCTTAGTAGATCACCTGCAAAACACACAATAACTAAACATGTAATCTATTACACTGAACATGTAACTTAGTACCTTTGTTTGGGATCTTAGTAAATCAGGTCTGAGTGTAAATGAGAATTTTAAAACCCGATTGAATCCAACTTGCCAAGAAGAGAAGAGACATTTGTTAATAATCTTTATAAATAACCAAACCCTAACCTGATCTAACTGTAACAACACAGTCTGAACCTGGAAATCCTGTTTAGCCACAAGCTTATACAGTACATTATTTATGTAAATACATTTTGGATTCATAAATGTTTAATGATGTTTTTCAGATGATGATTTAAAGTCTCAGAGGAGCAGCAGCCCTGACATCATTCGTCCTACCTGTAAGTTGAACTGAATGAGAATTCAACATTTTATATTTCATGAATAAATTAAGAAATATTAAGTTAAACCATCAAATTAGCCAGAAACATAAAATAGTTAGACCTGAGAGCAGAGGTGTTTATGGAAAGATGCTAAGTGAGGCTAAGTTAAGGTGGGGTGGTGGAGGTCTCACCATAAATCCATCAGACAGAAGCTGTACAGATGAGACTTTTCTAAAAAATAACAACAACAGTATGATTTAACAAAATAATGTGCAGGAGAGGTCAGAAACCCACAAGACATATAAGTTTAAAACCACAGTGTATTGAGCATAAAAACAAAACACACATCATTTCACGTACAAACTTATACACATGTAGTACATAACAGTAATATTAATCATAACATCAGCTTTTCTTACACTGAATACACTTTTTAGTTACAATAATTAGTTTGGCTTAAATGAAGGATTTCTTTTTACTTTATTTTACATTCAGATAATCTTCGGCGTGTTTAGTTAAGTTATTTATACTGTTTATATAAACAACACTTTGATTTATAAATGAACATTTGGCAAAAGAGCTTCTCTAGAAATGAATGTGTAAATGATTCTTTCTTGTTTAATATGAATGAAAATGAGAGTTAATCTCAAAGTAACTTTGATAAGAAATGTGTAGAGATAATGGAGGACAGGTTACTTTATACATAAACACTGTTTGATACATATTCACTTTAAATAGACTCTTAGTATTGGGGCTAGATGTGTGGAGTTAGTGTTAAGAGGTCGGTACATGGTTTGACTCTTTCTAAATCTGTTGTTGTAGAATATTTGTTACTAGAATTTTCTGAAGAAGTACAGACGATGGAGTGATGAATCTTTCTCTTTTACTCAGTACACGCCAGCAAGGAACAAACAGTTTCAGCTTTCATACTGTAACTCCCAGTGGAAATGAAATGAATAAGACCGGTAACCAAGTAATAAAGTACAACAGTACTGAAGTCATAAAGTAATAAAGTACAAGGAATACTGATATCCTTTGCTGACCCCCTACTAGATCAGAAACGGCCAGTTTTGCTACCAGGTGTCTTGTCTAATTTAAAAAAACACCTGAGGCTTAGATGATCCCTCAAACTGTATTGATACACATACAAGATATTGTTGGCATCTAAATGATTCAAAATTCTGGTATAAAGCAACTTCAAGTATTTTTTAAAAACATGGAAGAATAGATGTAGTATGATAGTTTGAGAAGAAGGATGGATTATCAGCTTTACATAGCAGAATGATCTCGGCTCAATAATTAATGTTCCAACCTTTTTTTTTATCAGTGAGGCTGTAATTTGATCATGACCAGCAGAAGAATCCTTAAACTTTATGATGATGTCAAGTATTTCTGAAGACCTGTTCACACGTAAAAAAAAGAAAAGAACTCTAAGAGATGCAGAATATAAGAGATGCAATATAAGATGGAATATAAATCTGAATCTAAAAGAACACCAAGACTTGGCGGCGGCTGTGGCTCAGGAGGTAGAGCGGTCGTCCTCCAATTGGAAGATTGGTGGTTCGATTCCCAGTCCACATGTCGATGTGTCCTTGGGCAAGACACTTAACCCCTAATTGCTCCCGTTGCTATGCCAACGGTGTATGAATGTGTATGAATGGTTAGATTCCTCTTGATGAGCAGGTTGGCACCCTGCGTGGTAGCCCCTGCCATCAGTGTATGAATGTGTGTGAAAGGGTGAATGACATGTATAATGTAAAGCGCTTTGTGTGGTCGCACAGACTAGAAAGGCGCTATATAAGTACAGTCCATTTACCATTTACTTGTGACCTCAGATTTAATCCATGGATTTAATTTCCTCAGATTATTGTACAGTGTTTCTATTTTAGTTTTGATTGATATTCTTCCATGATGTTGTTTTCCTTGAGAAAGAAGTTTATTTGCACTGAAACATCTTTTCAAGTATCTTATTAATAAATGGACAGAACGTTATTATCTAGGCTGGGTTTTTTAGTGAAGGTTTAACAGCAGCTGTTTTTTTTTAAAGCATTTTTATGCTTTATTATTAACATACAGCTTTCTTTGGGGGCATATATAATGGTATAAGCAGAAAAGAAACTTAGCTAGACTGCTGCTGTAGTCTGGGACTGGTCTGGTTTCATTCACAAATTTCACTTTTGTGTGTCATAAGAAAATACATTTTTGGTGAAAGAAATACTGAAGGATTGAGAAGATATTTGGTAGATTGTTTCCTCATAAAGGAAAGTTTTAAACCTTGTGATAATTAATTGCAGTAATTGAGCCTAAAACTAACTAACTATGCATGGACTAGTTTTCTACATCTTTATGTTTCTGATTTTTGCAACGTTATGCAGGTGAAATGTGTTTTATGTGGGAATTGAAGGACAAATCCTGATCAAATACAACTCTTCGATTCCTTACAGTGGTGCTGAAGGCCAGAGTAATAGTATTAGATAACGTGTTTCTAAGGTTTTTTTAGCACAGTAACTTTTCTTTCAGTTCAGTAGCTGAGAGTTGTAGGTTATCCAGGTCTTTATGTCCTAGACGCATGTTCGCTTAGTTAACTGATTGATTTGATTGATAAATATATAATCTGGATGAAAATATATTCAAGACCGGAAGACAGACATAATCACTGCTTTTCTGAAGGATCCCTTTGTAAGTGTCCCCAGCAGACC
Organism: Scomber colias; assembly: GCA_021039105.1. NCBI lineage: Eukaryota > Metazoa > Chordata > Actinopteri > Scombriformes > Scombridae > Scomber > Scomber colias. The sequence goes on from JAJDFG010000165.1 coordinate 680,855, forward strand.
CATTAGAGAATGGATGTGAATAAAATAAAGAATTAACTTGTATATTTCTGTATCATTACAGTCACCGATAATGTACCAGCCAGGGAGCGGAGAAGGAGTGTTGGACATCAGCCTCCTCTAAGTGAGTCTGACTGAATAGTTATAAATTGTTTCTGTTTATTAAAATTGCAGTAAGTGTTTCATAGGTAGAGGGGACTAAATTATTTAAGCAACTAAATCCTATATTTAAACATCTGATAGAAAACATTACTAAAATGATAAGATTTAAATCACTTTTCATTTCAGTGTCTGAGCTGAGGGCTGTTCTGCTGGGGAACAGCTGGTCTGAGAGGAGTTCAGTGGGGAACTTCATACTGGGAGAAACTGTGTTCGACACTGAGGAAGAACCAGATCGCTGTCAGAGAGTCAGAAGACAGTTGAAGGAGAAAGAAATAGTCATCATCAACACCCCAGATCTGCTGCATCCAAACATCTCTGAAGACAAACTGAGAGAACATGTAGAAACCTGTGTGAGACTCTCTGATCCTGGACCTCATGTGTTCCTGCTGGTTCTACAGCCTGAAGACTTCACTGAGCGACACAAGAAGAGAATACAAACAGTCCTTGAGCTCTTTAGTGATCGATCATTTAATCATTCAGTGATTCTGATAACACAAAGAGAGGAGAGTTCAGGTTTGATGGAGAAATATATGAAACATCCACAGTTAGGAGAGATGATCAGAAAATGTAGATCCAAGTTATTTTGGCAGAAGAACCTTGAACGTCCACACCTGTTAGAAATCATGGATCTAATTATGAATGAAAACGATGGAGATCATGTGATCTGTGAAGTAGCTGAGGAAGCAGCATCTGATTTACCAAGTGAACATGGAAGCCTGAAACAAGCAGAAGCATACAGGACCAACTTAGATCCTGTTAGAGCTGCTGGTGAGTTCAAGAAAATGTTTATTGTGATGAATACAAATGATCTGTGATGAAGTTTGAACAATAAGTTAAGAGTTATTTTGGTTTACATTTATTTTTTACAGGATCAAAATCTATCTTGGATCCAGCAAAAAACACCTTCAACTGTGAGTAAACATACTAATTATTATCATGTGTATTAAACATCTATAAGATGAAGTTGATGCTTTGTAATTGATGTTTTTGTCTTTTCACAGGGTTCTGGTCTCAGACATCATACACTCCATCACCACCTGAATGTACAGACAGACAGTGTAAGTTCATTACATTTATACCTAATACTATGTGAAGATATGTGTTTCTGTGATGATTGTTGATCGACAAAGATGAATCAATCAGGAATTCTCTTTTAATACATGGTTTATTCGAGCTCGGTTCATGTCTGCATGCCTTAGACACTGACAATAATTTGCTCCAGAGTACAAGGTTCTTATACCTTTACAGAAAGGGTCAAATATCTTCAGTACGTATTTTACGCATAATGTGATATCCTTCTTGGGCTCTGCCAGCAATTCTGGTCTGATATTTGTCATTTGTAGACACGTTTTTCTAGATAGGGATCGTACTAATACTGTGTTATTATTGTAACATTTTATTTGAAATGCATAAACTGCATCCATCTGATTGAATGTCAAATTCTCCTTGTTAGTGTAACAGCTGAGCTTTGTCCTCCAGCTGGAGATGTTCCTAAAAAGCACTGTCCATCTGTTTACTGACTTGTTATTTAAGACACATGTGTACCACTAGTTTAAAACAGCAGAGGTTAAATAAAATCCCTAATCAATATTTTCTGAGTGAGAGATCAGTTCAGCTACCTCTACTCAACCTGTCAGTTCAGCCTGTAGCCTTCAGCTCCATCACTCTGCCTCCCTGATCTACAACAACTCTTTTGTGTCTCTGTAGTCTCCACATGATGAACTATACATATAGATATCAGTGCACACTTTCATACAGTCCCTCCTTGAAGACTTTCATAGTGTTGTTGTCAATTTTTCACACAAAAGTTGTTTGAATTGTGGAAAAAAGAGAACTTGGAGAGATCCTAGTTTACTGTCATATCTCCTGCTGCTTTACTTTATTTCACTTAAAAATATAATAACCATTATCAATAACACATTTCACATTTAGTCTAGTTATTACTTTTTATGTGAGATTAAACTGGTTAAATGAGCCACTTAAGAAACTAAATACTTGATACAGTAGTATTGGACATTTCCTTTTTTAAATATGATTCCTCTCAGATTTTTGTCAGGAATTAAAGTAAATATTAGTTTGTCTGGAAGCTGTCTTTTTGGTAAAGGTACAACTCATGCAGCTCGTTTTAAGCCTCAGTGTCTCTTTATCACCAGCTTAGCACATAACACTGTACTACAGAATAGATTAAATACTGATTTCACTTTTGGAGTACATATATTCTAAAGACCGGGATGTTGGAGGCTAAGACTCCATCTTTAACTTCATCAAAATGCTTTAATAACCAGACATTTTAGGTGCTGTGTTATATACTGGTGTGGCTACAGAGTTTAAAGTAAATACATAAATAAACAAGGCTAGGCATCAAAGTGTAACATTTGAAAGTCAGTTTCAAGTATCATTTCCCAAACATACCCAAATATTTCAACTGTGAAAACTGACTATATGATTATTAACACAATAACAGAAATAACACAGCTCACATCTGGAAAAAAGGAGCAGTTTTAGGTAGCACAGGAAAACAGTGGAGGCTGGTGACAAAAATGTTTGGAGGGGCGCAGTTTGATGGTTGGTGGTCCTAGGGTTAGTGTCAAACAAACCGTAGCACCACTTCAAACTGCAGGAAAAAAAAATAAAAATAAGAAAGGAAAACCAATCTAAAAACAACACAACACACTATCTCAGATCTCAGACCCACAGAGAGAAGAATAAAACATAATTAGTAATGATAAAATGCCCATTTCACTCACATCACCTAAAGATACCAACAGTTAAAGCAGATTTATCAATAAGGTAAAATGCTTAAAAAGAGACACCACCTATATTTTAGTTATTGTGTCTTCAGTCCTGATTTCACTGTAATCTGTTAGTTGTTGCAATACCTGAACATGACACTAGATGGCGCATTAAGCATTATACACTGCTGTGATTAAGCATCACTTATTTAACTTCTTATTTTAATCATGAATTGTTCCCCAAATCAACTGTAATAGTCAAAATTACTTCCATCATTTGTTATCCTCCATTTATGCATTTTAATTTTCAACACGTCATAGTTATGTCTTCTATAAAGTATTTTTTAACACTTTACAATATTAATAACTGGAATGCAGCTACTACCTGATCTTTTACAGTATATGTCCTATTGGAGCTGCTGGATGCAGACACTGACTGAGGGTGCACTCACACTAGGCAATCGTAACGTACTCAAGCAGTGTACCGTGCTTGAGTACGGTACACTTGGTCACTCATGCGCACTAGGGATTAATATTTTTCCCGGAAATAAGAAATTTTAAATCCCGGGAAAAGAAGCCAATTTTCCAGGGAATCCCAGGAAAACTACAATGTTTAAAAGGCAACATTAGCTGAGCCCTGATTTCAAGTAACACTAAATGCAGACATTATGCATAGATGGGTTCCCAATCCGACCATTTTTTGTGTATTACTTTATCATTGTTAAGGCAAAAGACATTATAATGAATAGGATATAGGCTTAATATTAGTTTGCATCCAGCGTGCTGCGTGGACTTCATTACATCTGCTGCACCGCTGCTACCACAATTTTTCAAATGCTAAGTTTATTGTCTGTGACTGTGACCCTCATAAAAGTCATATTTCACTAATCTACAATATATAAACTAACGAAATTCATTAAAGTAAGTAATTTGGCGACTTCTAAGTCATTCAGTTAAACTAAGTCTTACTTTTACAGGAGTAGAGAGTTGAATCAGTACGTCTGCTTTTACTACAGTCTTTTTTACACCAGTCATGCAGTACTACAGATACTGCATGACTCAATCATGACTCACAAGAACAAGCTTGTACTTTTTAATCATAGTGCGTTGTGTTAACTGATCGGCTGTGTTGTGTTTTACCGGCTCACAGCACACGAACACACACATGTGCATGTTTTATGAGAGTAAACTGTTTATATGTTTTTGCGCAACGTGTTTGAGGAAACCGTGCTTGAGTACACTTGGGTTTGAGGTAACGTGAGTGTTTCAGCACGGTACAGAACAACTGGCCCTAGTGTGAGTGCGCCCTGAATCTATGTTCCTCTTGTGGAGCTTGGCATAGTGAAGGGTCACATGTGGCCAGCTGCAGAAATAGCTCAGCAATGCTAAGTCCGCTATAAACAACTTAGCTTCATGCTATTGTCTTGATGGCTGCAGCTACTTTGGTGTTTGCATTTTTCAGAGCGATGTTCTAGGTCTCGTTCCACAACGCATTTTACAAGCAAATAACTTTTTATTTCATAATTATTTAGCATTATCTAATTAATTTATATTTAATATGTTTAAATAGACTTCCTCTAGATATTTTTGGGGGGGATTTAAAGATTTAAATCACTTTTCATTTCAGTGTCTGAGCTGAGGGTTGTTCTGCGGGGGAACAGCTGGTCTGAGAGGAGTTCAGTGGGGAACTTCATACTGGGAGAAACTGGGATCAACACTGAGGAAGAATCAAACTGTCTGACAGTCAGTGAACTGATTCAGAAGAAAGAAATAGTCATCATCAACACCCCAGATCTGCTGCATCCAAACATCTCTGAAGACAAACTGAGAGAACGTGTAGAAACCTGTGTGAGACTCTCTAATCCTGGACCTCATGTGTTCCTGCTGGTTCTACAGCCTGAAGACTTCACTGAGGAACACAAGAAGAAATTACAATCAGTCCTTAAACTCTTCAGTGATCCATCATTTAATCGTTCAGTGATTCTGATATCAACACAAAGAGAGGAGAGTTCAGGTTTGACGGAGAAATATATGAAACATCCACAGTTCAGAGACATGATCAGAAAATGTAGATCCAAGTTATTTCGGCAGAAGAACCTTGAACGTCCAGAGCTGTTAGAGATCATGGACCAAATTGTGAATGAAAACGACAAAGATCATGTGATCTGTGAAGTAGCTGAAGAAGCAGCATCTGATTTACCAAGTGAACATGGAAGCCTGAAACAACAGGAAACACACAGGACCAATTTAGATGCTGTTAGAGCTGCTGGTGAGTTCAAGAAAATGTTTATTGTGATGAATACAAATGATCTGTGATGAAGTTTGAACAATAAGTTATTTTGGTTTCCATTTTTTCAGGGTCGAAATATCTCTTGAATCCAGCAAGAAACACCTTCAACTGTGAGTAAACTTACTAATTATTATCATGTGTATTAGACATCTATAAGATGAAGTTGATGCTCTGTAATTGATGTGTTTGTCTTTTCACAGTGGTCATGACTCAGACATCACACACAAAAGTTGTTTGAATAGTGGAAAAAAGAGAACTTGGAGAGATCCTAGTTTACTGTCATATCTCCTGCTGCTTTACTTTATTTCACTTAAAAATATAATAACCATTATCAATAACACATTTCACATTTAGTCTAGTTATTACTTTTTATGTGAGATTAAACTGGTTAAATGAGCCACTTAAGAAACTAAATACTTGATAGTGTTGGACATTTCCTTTTTTAAACATGATTCCGATTTCTTTCAGGAATTAAAGTAGTTTGTCTGGAAGCTGATGGATATCAATCATTTAATGATAATGTTCTGTTTAACTGTGATGAGATTTATGACATCAGTGTCTGTTTGGTAAAAGTACAACTCATGCAGCTCATTTTAAGCTTGGGGGGGGGGGGGGTGGTAAAGAAACTAAGTACCATATTTAAAAGACTGATAGAAAAATTACTAAAATAACAAGATTTAAATCACATTTCATTTCAGTGTCTGAGCTGAGGGTTGTTCTGCTGGGGAACAGCTGGTCTGAGAGGAGTTCAGTGGGGAACTTCATACTGGGAGAAACTGTGTTCAACACTGAGAAAGAACCAGACTGCTGTCTGAGAGTCAGAGGACAGTTGAAGGAGAAAAAAATAGTTCTCATCAACACCCCAGATCTGCTGCATCCAAACATCTCTGAAGACAAACTGACAGAACATGTAGAAACCTGTGTGAGACTCTCTGATCCTGGACCTCATGTGTTCCTGCTGGTTCTACAGCCTGAAGACTTCACTGAGCAACACAAGAAGAGACTACAAACAGTCCTTGAACTCTTCAGTGATCGATCATTTGATCATTCAGTGATTCTGATAACACAAAGAGAGGAGAGTTCAGGTTTGATGAAGAAATATGTGAAACATCCACAGTTAGGAGACATGATCAGAAAATGTAGATCCAAGTTATTTTGGCAGAAGAACCTTGAACATCCAGAGCTGTTAGAGATCATGGATCTAATTGTGAATGAAAACGATGGAGATCATGTGATCTGTGAAGTATTTAAGGAAGCAGCATCTGATTTACCAAGTGAACATGGAAGCCTGAAACAAGCAGAAGCATACAGGACCAACTTAGATCCTGTTAGAGCTGCTGGTGAGTTCAAGAAAATGTTTATTGTGATGAATACAAATGATCTGTGATGAAGTTTGAACAATAAGTTAAGAGTTATTTTGGTTTACATTTATTTTTTACAGGATCAAAATCTATCTTGGATCCAGCAAAAAACACCTTCAACTGTGAGTAAACATACTAATTATTATCATGTGTATTAAACATCTATAAGATGAAGTTGATGCTTTGTAATTGATGTTTTTGTCTTTTCACAGGGTTCTGGTCTCATACATCATACACTCCATCACCACCTGAATGTACAGACAGACAGTGTAAGTTCATTACATTTATACCTAATACTATGTGAAGATATGTGTTTCTGTGATGATTGTTGATCGACAAAGATGAATCAATCAGGAATTCTCTTTTAATACATGGTTTATTCGAGCTCGGTTCATGTCTGCATGCCTTAGACACTGACAATAATTTGCTCCAGAGTACAAGGTTCTTATACCTTTACAGAAAGGGTCAAATATCTTCAGTACGTATTTTACGCATAATGTGATATCCTTCTTGGGCTCTGCCAGCAATTCTGGTCTGATATTTGTCATTTGTAGACACGTTTTTCTAGATAGGGATCGTACTAATACTGTGTTATTATTGTAACATTTTATTTGAAATTGCATAAACTGCATCCATCTGATTGAATCTCAAATTCTCCTTGTTAGTGTAACAGCTGAGCTTTGTCCTCCAGCTGGAGATGTTCCTAAAATAAACTGTCCATCTGTTTACTGACTTGTTATTTAAGACACATGTGTACCACTAGCTTAAAACAGCAGAGATTAAATAAAATCCCTAATCAATATTTTCTGAGTGAGAGATCAGTTCAGCTACCTCTACTCAACCTGTCAGTTCAGCCTGTAGCCTCCAGCTCCATCACTCTGCCTCCCTGATTTACAACAACTCTTTTGTGTCTCTGTAGTCTCCATATGATGAACTATACATATAGATATCAGTGCACACTTTCATACAGTCCCTCCTTGAAGACTTTCATAGTGTTGTTGTCAGTTTTTCACACAAAAGTTGTTTGAATTGTGGAAAAAAGAGAACTTGGAGAGATCCTAGTTTACTGTCATATCTCCTGCTGCTTTACTTTATTTCACTTAAAAATATAATAACCATTATCAATAACACATTTCACATTTAGTCTAGTTATTACTTTTTATGTGAGATTAAACTGGTTAAATGAGCCACTTAAGAAACTAAATACTTGATAGTGTCGGACATTTCCCTTTTTAAACATGATTCAGATTTCTTTCAGGAATTAAAGTAAATATTAGTTTGTCTGGAAGCTGTCGTTTTGGTAAAGGTACAACTCATGCAGCTCGTTTTAAGCCTCAGTGTCTCTTTATCACCAGCTTAGCACATAACACTGTACTACAGAATAGATTAAATACTGATTTCACTTTTGGAGTACATATATTCTAAAGACCGGGATGTTGGAGGCTAAGACTCCATCTTTAACTTCATCAAAATGCTTTAATAACCAGACATTTTAGGTGCTGTGTTATTTACTGGTGTGGCTACAGAGTTTAAAGTAAATACATAAATAAACAAGGCTGGGTATCAAAGTGTAAAAGTTTGAAAGTCAGTTTCAAGTATCATTTCCCAAACATACCCAAATATTTCAACTGTGAAAACTGACTATATGATTATTAACACAATAACAGAAATAACACAGCTCACATCTGGAAAAAAGGAGCAGTTTTAGGTAGCACAGGAAAACAGTGGAGGCTGGTGACAAAAATGTTGGAGGGGCGCAGTTTGATGGTTGGTGGTCCTAGGGTTAGTGTCAAACAAACCGTAGCACCACTTCAAACTGCAGAAAAAAAATAAAAATAAGAAACGAAAACCAATCTAAAAACAACACAACACACTATCTCAGATCTCAGACCCACAGAGAGAAGAATAAAACATAATTAGTAATGATAAAATGCCCATTTCACTCACATCACCTAAAGACACCAGCAGTTAAAGCAGATTTATCAATAAGGTAAAATGCTTAAAAAGAGACACCACCTATATTTTAGTTATTGTGTCTTCAGTCCTGATTTCACTGTCATCTGTTAGTTGTTACCTGATGTTTACAGTAATTTGTCCTGTTGGAGCTGCTACATGCAAACACTGATCGAATCTATGATCATCAATGCTAAGTCTGCTAAAAACAACTTAGCTTCATGCTATTGTCTGAATGGCTGCAGCTGCTTTAGTGTGTGCATTTTTCAGAGATGTTTTAGGTCTCGTTCCCCTGTCATTGTCCACAACATTTCAGTACTGACACTTTAAATGAGCAAACAGATAAAGCAATAAAAGGAATAACTCACACTGCATCCAGCAGGATGTGTGTTACTCACTACGGCTAACTTGAGTGGCTCCGAATTCTCAGGAACAAAACTTTAAGCAGATGTTATTTGGACAAATTAGCGTCACATTGTGGATCTAAAGGGCTACTTTACTTTCTTCCTAAAAAGGTTAGAAGTGTGGATAAAGTGGTTTATTTACAGAGTTAGAGCTAAAATGAAATCAGCTTCAGCCTGATGATTTCAGCTCGGGTAGGAACCAAATGCATTGTGGGTAATCATGTAGTTTACTACAGTGTAAACGGTCTGCTTACTATCTGATCGTTTAGTGTGTAGCATGGAAGTATGTAGTATGCGGTTTCGAACCTTTTCAAACACAGCCAATAGTATCTTCCTGATGGCCGACAAGAGCGCCGCCATAAATCCAATCCTTGACGGAAGTGTCAGGCGGAAGTTAATCGCCACTCCGGGCAAAAAATAAAAAATAAAAGCCTAAAAAACTCCACATACGTTTACACATAATTCTATGAACTTTGTTGCAGTTACATGTTTATTGTAACGGTATAATTGACTAGTTAATTGACTACACTAATCAAGTTATAATGTTCAATTCAATTCAATTCAAAACACTTTATTTGTCCCCGAGGGGCAATTTAAAAGGCATGAGGAGCAGCATCATTAAAAAAAAAAAGGACAAACAGAATATCAACAACATAAAATCATAAAGGGCTATAGTCAGTATTTTCAGTGACTGTTACAGTAAAAGTGCTCTGTGCTTCATGGTAAAGTGCTGTGTGCATTCAGTCAGTTGAGGGGCGGTGATGTTGGGACAGGGAGGGGTCAGAGTTAAGGAGCTGGACTGCTGTGGGGACAAAGGTGGCCTCCCTCCTTTGTGTTCTGCAGCGTGGACAGCCCAGCCTGATGGGAGCCACTCAAACACTGAGTGTAGAGTGAGGGGTCATATAGGATCCTGTGAGCAGTGCAGATTGTTTGTTGGTCACAAAAAGCAGACAGAGCTCTAACAGGGTGTCCATTGATTTTAGAGCAGACTTTGGTGATATTAAGTAAACGTGTCCGATCTTGCAGGCTGATGGAATATCAACATTATGAATACAAATGTGAATATTATGTTTAACTGAGCACTTTCAGATTAGGCAGCAGTTGCAACATGCACACACAGTCACAACAAATGTCATACTTACTTTCACATGAATATTATTTTATAAATACTTAATATTTAATGTAATTTAATACTGTGCAATATCTTTACTCTCATTGTCCATTCCCATTACTCACTGTATTATCACCATTATCACCTCTGCAATATTTAAATAACATGCTAACCGCTAATCGATATGGACCATGGATGTATTATGGACGCCTAAAAAACAATACATTACAGAAAGAAGCAACTTCCGCTTGGGACTTCCGGCATGGATTAGATATGGCGGCACCCGTGTCAGTCATCTTAACTGCAGTTGGGTCCCTCTCGCCATTGACTCTCATTAGGCCGGCGCCCCGCACACAGGAAGTACATATAGAAATTAATAAAATACCATTTGGAATCAATTTATAATGAATGCTGACAAGTGCTGACAGACTAACGGCACATTTTACAAGCAAATACTTTTTATTTTTTTATTTATATTTAATATGTTTAAGTAGACTTTCTTTAGATATTTGCAGGGGGCGTTGCCTCAGCCCCGCATTGACCAGCCGCCACTGACAGGAAATGCTTTCCAAAAGCATCCTAAGTGACAGAATGTTACAGACAGAAGTCCTGCTCCTACCAGTTCAGTTCCTCCTCAGAGAAGATTGAAGCTGAACACATTAACACTGACAGTAGAAGCACAAATGTTTGAGTTCATCATGTTTTACAATTAATGTGGAAGTTACTCATCCTTAAAACAGTAAATTCAGTATGGCACAGTTTTTGTGAAAAAAATAACATGAATTTGTTCAGGCTGTGAAATGCTGAGTCTTTCTTTCTTTCTTTCTTTCTTTCTTTCTTTCTTTCTTTCTTTCTTTCTTTCTTCAGATTCATCATTTAATACAAATCTAAACTAAATGAAATTAAATTAAAAGTTTCCCACCCAACCCTGGCTTACTGCAGTCACTGAAATATTGCATTAGATATAATGTAGCAGTGTATTAAATTAATGCAATGCAGCAAAAGCATAGCGAGGTAAGAACACATACATTGGATAACATATCAAAGGCAGTGACTTTATATTAAGTAGATAACTGTATATTATAATTGTTGAATAGTTGAAAACACTTGCATGCATAAATAAGCACACATGAACATGCGGTATACATGTAAACACTCATTTAGAAATGATGACAGTGTTTACAACTAAGATATACATTACAGTGATATATATGTGGGTTTTTAAAAAAAACAACCTCCTAATTTCTGTCACTGTAATCAGATGAAATTTATCATTTCATACAAATCTGAAACACAGACTGTAAAAGTAGAAAGTCCACCAGCTGTGATAAATTATTTTATATTATAACCTTTATTTAATGAAATGTGATGGCTATAATGATTCATTTGTTGTAATTTTTTCTACTTTTTCTTTTATGAACATAAGAATAAGGTTATAAGGATGTTTTTTTTCATGTGTAAATACCCTCTCTGTCTTAGAGGCTGAATTTAGATTGTCTGTTGTCACCAACTCTGAACTGTGATCATGTGTTTTTTCTCCTTGTTGTTTTTCAGTCTCTACACTGAGGATTGTGCTGGTGGGGAAAAGTGAAGATAAAAAGACAAAACTTGGTAACTTCATTGCTGAGAAAGAAGGATTTCATTGCCAAAGAAATCCCTCCTGTGTGGCCGCCTGTGGAGAGTGGAGAGGAAAACCATTGACTGTAGTAAAAACTTCAGATATCTTCCGTCAGTCTGAGCAGACAGTGAGAGAAGTGAGGAAGTGCATAAATCTGTGCTTCCCTGGACCAAATGTCCTGCTGCTGTTAGTGAATCCTTCTGAGTTCAGTGAAAATGACAAAGAAAGACTGAAGTTCATCCTGAGTTTGTTTGGTCAAGATGCTTTTAAACACTCCATGGTCATCATCACACACAAGGAGAATAAAACAAGTTCCACTGTGAATCAGCTCTTTAAAGACTGTGGAGGAAGATACTACAACATGTTTAAGGGTGACCACAAACAGTTAATGGAGAAGATTGAGATCATTGTTCAACAAAACAGAGAAACCTTCCTCACCTTCACTGGAGAGACCAGAAGACCAAAGTCTTTAAACCTGGTTCTGTGTGGGAGGAGAGGAGCAGGGAAGACTTCAGCAGCCAAGGCCATTTTAGGTCAGACAGAGCTTGATTCAGTCTCCAACTCATCAGAGTGTGTTAAACATCAGGGAGAGGTGTGTGGACGTTGGGTTTCTCTGGTGGAGCTGCCTGCCTTGTATGGAGAACCTCAGGAGGCAGTGATGGAGGAATCATTCAGGTGTATCTCCCTCTGTGATCCTGAGGGTGTCCATGCCTTCATCCTGGTCCTACCTGTGGATTCCCTCACTGATGAAGACAAGGGAGAGTTAAAGACCATCCAGAACACATTCAGCTCTCGAGTCAATGACTTCACCATGATTCTGTTCGCTGTGGAGTCAGATCCCACAGCTCCAGCTGTTGATGACTTTGTAAAAAAGGACAGAGACATCCAGGAGCTCTGTCAGAGCTGTGGAGGAAGATATGTTGTTCTCAACATCAAGAACAAGCAGCAGATCTCTGGGATGTTGGATAGTTTGGAGAAGATGAGACAGTCTGAAAATAAACCATGTTGCTATACAACAGAGACCTTTGCTCATGCCCAGAAGGATAAACTCATACAACAACAAGCTGAACTTGAGAGGCTGAAAAAGAACGAGATCACTTGTAAGTAATTTAAAGCATTTTTTGTGTAATAAATCATGTCCTGTATTACAGTCTTGAGTCTACAGCACTGTTCTGTATCAACTGTGAACATTTAAATTAACTGCAGTTGTTTTAATGTTACAGATGATGATGGGAAACAGAGCTCTGAGTGTCTCAGGATTGTTCTGATAGGGAAGACTGGTAATGGAAAGAGCTCTTCAGGAAACACCATTCTGGGAAGAGATGACTTTATAGCCAAAGCAAGTCAAACTTCAGTCACCAAACAGTGTCAGAAAGCAGAGAGTAAAGTGGACGGTCGTCGTGTCGTTGTGGTCGACACTCTTGGTCTGTTTGACTCCACTTCGTCCCATGAACAAGTTAATGAGGAGATGGTGAAATGCATCAGTCTTCTGGCTCCAGGACCACATGTCTTCCTGTTGGTGATACAGATTGGCAGATTCACACCAGAGGAGAAGGAGACATTAAAACTCATCAAGGAAGCTTTTGGGAAGGATTCAGAAAAGTTCACCATCATTCTTTTTACAAGAGGAGATGACCTGGATGGGCTGTCCATTGAAGAATACATAGAGAAGGAATGTGATGGTTGCTTTAAGAAGCTGATTACTGACTGTGGAAGAAGATACCATGTGTTTAATAATAAAGATAAACAAAACCACACACAAGTCAGTGAGCTGATAAACAAGATTGACTCCATGGTGAAGAAAAATGGCGGAAGCTGCTTCACAAATGAGATGCTGCAAGAGGCCGAGACAGCAATAAAGAAGGAAGTGGAGAAGATCCTGAAGGAGAAGGAAGAAGAGATGAAGAAAGAGAGGGAAGAGCTTAAAAGAAACCATGAGGAAGAAATGGAGGCAACGAAAAGACGAATAGAAGAACAGAGAGCAGAGAGAGAACTGAGAGAAAAACAACTTCAGGAAAAAATTAAGAAAGAACAGGAAAAGAGAGAAGAAGAAGACAAGAAGAGGAGAGAACAGGAAGAAACTGATCGACAGAAGTTGGAACAGAAACTTGCAGCTTTGGAGAAAAAGATGAAGACAGAATCAGAAGAAAAAGAAATTATTGATAAAAAGCTGATAGAGAACAGAGAAGAGATGAGAAAAGAACGAGAGGACTGGGAGAAGAAACAAAAAGAAATGTGGGAGAAACGAAATCAAGAAGATGAACAGAGACGACAAGAGGAACAGAGAAGAATAAAAAAGCTCCAAGACGAATATGAACAGGAAATGAAGGAAAAGATTCAGAAAGAACGAGAAGAGAGACAGAAAGAACAGGAAGAGAGAGAAGAAGAAGACAAGAAGAGGAGAGAACAGGAAGAAATTCAGCAACAGGAGCGGGAACAGAAACTTGCAGCTTTGGAGAAAAACATAAAGTCAGAATCAGAGGAAAAAGAAATCATTAATAAAAAGCTGATGGAGAGCAGAGAAGAGATGAGAAAACAACGAGAGGACTGGGAGAAGAAACAAAAAGAAATGTGTGAGAAACGAAATCAAGAAGATGAACAGAGACGACAGCAGGAGGAGAGAAGAATAAAAAAGCTTCAAGAAGAATATGAACAGGAAATGAAGGAAAAGATTCAGAAAGAACGAGAACAGACAAAGAAAGAACAGAAAGAGAGAGAAGAAGAAGAAGACAAGAAGAGGAGAGAACAGGAAGACATTCAGCGACAGGAGTGGGAACAGAAACTTGCAGCTTTGGAGAAAAACATAAAATCAGAATCAGAAGAAAAGGTAATCATTGATAAAAAGCTGATGGAGAACAGAGAAGAGATGAGAAAAGAACGAGAGGACTGGGAGAAGAAACAACAAGAAATGTGGAAGAAACGAAAGCAAGAAGATGAACAGAGACGAGAGGAGGAACAGAGAAGAATAAAAAAGCTCCAAGAAGAATATGAACAGGAAATGAAGGAAAAGATTCAGAAAGAACGAGAACAGAGAAATAAAGAACAGGAAGAGAGAGAAGAAGAAGACAAGAAGAGGAAAAAGCAGGAAGAAACTGAGCGACAGAAGTGGAAGCAAAAACTTGCAGCTTTGGAGAAAAACATGAAGTCAGAATCAGAAGAAAAAGAAATCATTGATAAAAAGCTGATGGAGAGCAGAGAAGAGATGAGAAAAGAACGAGAGAACTGGGAGAAGAAACAACAAGAAATGTGGGAGAAACGAAATCAAGAAGCTGAACAGAGACGAGAGGAGGAACAGAGAAGAATAAAAAAGCTCCAAGAAAAATATGAGCTGGAAATGAAGGAAAAGATTCAGAAAGAACAGGAAAAGAGAGAAGAAGAAGACGAGAAGAGGAGAGAACAGGAAGAAATTCAGCAAAAGGAGTGGGAACAGAAACTTGCAACTTTGGAGAAAAAGAAAAAATCAGAATCAGAAGAAAAAGAAAACATCAATAAAAAGCTGATGGAGAACAGAGAAGAGATGAGAAAAGAACGAGAGGACTGGGAGAAACAAAAAGAAATGTGGGAGAAACGAAAGCAAGAAGATGAACAGAGACGACAAGAGGAACAGAGAAGAATAAAAAAGCTCCAAGAAGATTATGAACAGGAAAGAGAAGAAAATCAAATCAGAAGAAAACAAGAGGAGAAAGAGAGAAAAGAATTAGAAGAAAAATATAATGAAGAACTGGAGAATGTAAAGAAGAGAAATGAAGATGAAGCCAGAGAGAAAGCTGAAGAGTTCAATGAATTCAAAGAGAAACACAGGAAAGAATTTGAAGCTCAGAAGAAAGAACTGAAAGACAAAAATGAGCAGTATGATCTGTTAAAGGCACTAAAAGCCAACAATGAAAAACAGAAGAGGGAAAAACATCAAGAGGAAATCAGTAACTTGGTGAAAAGTGTGACCAAAAAGAAAGGGAATCTGAAAAGAATCCGCACCTTACTGGAAAGACAGGAAAAGGAAATGGAAAAGGTGAAAAATGAAAAAGAAAAAGAAAATCTGCAGAAAAAACACGAAGAACAAATAAGTGACTTGATACAGACACTTATGGATGAAACTGATGATTCCTGGTGCAGTATATCATAGATGAGATGCCTGAAATAAAAAACAATTTACAGATTAAACTAACATCAAAGGAGATTATAACACTTTTTTGAGTTTAAAAACGATTCAAATCTAAGAAGATGTCATTTTTAATCTAATCCTCACATACCCATCTGTGTGTTGAAAACATCTCAGTTGCTGCAAGAGTGGAAATCCTCTCACTATTCTCAAATACATATTTCACATTTTCCCCTTATATACACCAACACACACCAATGATTCAGTGATTCTGGTCCTGCTGATATATTTGAACTTTGTATTTGTGGCCAATTGAAGTGTATTTAAAAGATGAACTAAATGCTGAAGATGTTGATTTTGGTCTGTGATACATCAGACTTTTAATATCTAAACAACTCTGTAAAATATTCTGTATAAAACTGCTGCAGGTCTGAATCATTGATAACTGCTGAATCTGCAACATTCAGGATCTTTGTTTCAGTTTGTGTAAAGTTTGGTAAAAATCAGAATCAAATATTGAAACCAAATATGTTGAGTATTGTGATTTATTATCTTTTCCTTTATTGTTTGTGTAATTATTTAGAAGCTCTGCTTGGTGATTAAACTGATCTTTGTTTTCTTTTGAATATGAAGAACATGATGATATTAAACAAGTATGAATATCATCAGGTAAATTAAAATGATGAAAAATATAAATTAAACCTTAAAATATAATTCGTATTAATCTTAGATAATCTTTTCTGTATTTGATCTCTGTTGTGTTTGTTAATTGTTGCAGAAAGATGAATAAAGAGTTTTCTCTGTAGTTCAGTGTGGACTGATGTTTAATGCTGAAGTCAAACAGACTCTTCACACAGATAAACTGATGAAGCAGAACAGAGTTGACAGGTTTGTTTCTACCTGCACAGGAGACACTGTGGAAGGAAGTTTGTTTTATCTGACTCTCCTCTTCATTCACCTCTACATTTATTTCTCTATTTCATTCATCGTATCATCCAAGTAACTCCTGATATTCCTGCTATACTTACACAGTGTTAAAAAAATAAATCCTCTCAAATACGAATAAATAACATTTAAACTAAAATTTTAAACTTTTAATTAAGTTATGCATTATTCATTCATCCATCATTAGGCTTGTTTGGTTGTTGCATATGTGTTAATATTTGGAAACAGAGCATCAGAACTGTTTCTGCACGAGTCTCAGTCTCTGTGAATGTTTGTGATGTGACAGGAGGAAACTTGTCAGAAATGAGGACAGGTGTGTGAGCAGAGCTGTCAGTAAGTAATCACAGTACCTTCACTAACTAACACTGACTGAAAGACACTGAACAAACTACAGCCTCCAACATGAACATCAGACACTTCTGACAGGATCATGAAACATTACACACTTCATAAAAAAAAACTCATACAGATTATTACTGTTATTCCTGTTATACTGGGTTCCTGTTATTTTGTCCACAGTCACATTATTAAAATGCTCTGAACCTCACCTGTGTGTTTTTACACTGTTGTGTCAAGCAGGTGGAGCTCTAACATCAACTTCAGCTTCACTACGTGTTGCTGGTTTGTTAGTATTTTAATATATTCATATCTTTCTGTGATTTTACTGTAAATGTTTGTCCCATTTTATTTGTTAGGCTAACATAAATATAATATAATATAATATAATATAATATAATATAATATAATATAATATAATATAATATAGGCTCACATAAGGATGTAACAGAGAGGACACAGCAGGGGCGATTTAACCTCTGTTATAGTCTGCCGTCATTTCTCGTCGCTGCTCTCCGGTTTCTACTTTATTCCTCCTCACTGTTCTGTGTTAAAGGTCCGGACACTGAACAGGGACAGAGTTGCTCTGTCAGTAAGCGGCTACAGAGGTAGACACAGAGCCGGTGCAGCTGCATGTTGTGACCAGCAGGTGTCTCTCTAACACAGCCTGAAGCTTTCACAACTCATTTCTTACTGACTCTACAGCACCACCTGGTGGCGGAATTTATACAACGCTTAACTCATGAATAAACCAACTGCAATGCAAATTAATTCATTAAATGAATTAAATTACTCACAAAAAAACCCACAAGTTTATCTTAGAGAAGCACAGTTTCTGTGTTCAACATTAACTGTTGTCAGCAGCCCCAGGAGTTTATGAGAAATGCATTTGTTTTGTTATGTAATGTATGTTTTCTTCGACAGGGTTAAATAAAACCTACTGTGATCTCTGTCTTTACGTATGCTAACCAAAAATTTCTAAGTTTGTATTTTGTGTGTGTAATTTAGTTCATTTAATGGTTTAATTTGCACTGTAGTTGGTTCATTCATGAGTTAAGCGTTGTATAAATTCCGCCACCAGGTGGTGCTGTAGAGTCTGTCAGAGATTAGTTGTGAAAATGTCGAGAGAAGAAGAGTCAGTTCAGTGTTGTTCACAGCATGACAGTAGCAGCTAGCTTAGTTCATAGACATGTATACGTATATATGTGTGGTTTATTAAACAGCTGAGTAAACATACTGGTGTACAGACTGTCACCGCTCACTTTATCACTTCCACGTCACGTCTGGTATTTGATATTTTCCCTCTCCGGTTTGTGTCATTTGTTTCAGTGTTTCAGGACTTGTTAAAGTGTTTTGCTAATGTAATTTTGTTGTATGATATGTAAAAATGTTTTCCAAAATGTAAATTTGTCTCAAACTTTGTAAAAGTGTTTCACATTTTGTATTGTTGTTTTGCATTTCCCGGCCACAGTAAGTTTCCCAGTAGAACTCACAACAGGTTTCCACACTGTGACAGAGGCCGTGAACGCAGCATCACCATGACCTGTTGTTTACATGCGGTTACCTAGCAACGGTCGCCCAGCATTTCGGCTGACTCCAATAATTATCCCGGTTAGCTTCTGAGTGACCGGGGTTGAACCTGCTTCTAAGCTCCACACAGGTGCTCCGGATGGCCGGTGTGCTCATAGATCCGAGCCGGGCTCCGGTGGCCTTCGGGCGGCGCGCGGTGCCGCAGCTGTTCGGGGAGCTGCAGCAGCTGGAGGCCGACAGGAAGCAGCGAGCTCTGGCTTCACTCTGCGACCTGATGCACGACCCGGAGAAGCTCTACCAGGCTGTGACTGGAGGTGAGACAGCTGGCATGAAGCAAATATACACAGGGAGAAGTACTCAGATACTTTAATGCAGTAAAAGTACCAATACAGATATGTACAAATACAACATTACTAAGCCTGCATGAAAAATCCTACTGCAGTATTATAGTGATGTAGTATGCAGTATTACAGTAAAAGTACTGCAGTATTATGAGTGAAAATAATTAACAAAATTAGTATTTTACTATTCAAACTTAAGTGGACTTAAAGTGACTCTATAAAGGAGTTTCTGCTTTTAATGATTTAAATCACAGTTTCTATTTATTTAGTTTAGTTTAAACTGTTTGGTTTAAATGTGCTTTCTGAATAAATGTGACTTGACATACTCTTCTTGTGTTGCTGCAGGTTTTGTGGAGCAGCTGGAGGTTTTATTTAAGGACGAAGATTCATCAGTGAGAACGAAAACCTGCGAGCTGCTTCACCTGCTGACGGCCCACAGCATCGGCAGGTAGGAAGGATAGATAGATAGATAGATAGATAGATAGATAGATAGATAGATAGATAGATAGATAGATAGAGTTGTGGCTTTTTAACAGATGTTCCCTCTTTGTGCAGCTGCATGTTGTGACCAGCAGGTGTCACTCTAACACAACAGAACCTGAAGCTGCATGAGATATATATATATATATATATATATATATATATGTGTATATATAATAATGATAAAAGAATAAAGAAAAGTAACTGCAATCCATGAGTGTGTACATACTATAAATATATACATGTAGTAAACTAAACTAAGTTGTATATAAAAATGCAAAAATTAAATAATGAAATGTTCCTTAAAGTCATTATATTATATAATTATATTGTAAGGAAAACCGAGAATGTTTTTTCCACAATAACTTTATTGGTGAAAAAGTGACTCCAAGCATTAAACAGGACTAAAACTAACAATTATTTTCCGTTATGTGATGTTTTAGTATAAAAATGATTCCAGCTGTTTTAAATGTGTGCTGTGTGGTTCTTCGTGGTCCTGCAGACGGGCGCTGCTCTCCTCCGCTCTCCTCCCTCCTCTCTCTCAGCTGCTGGACGACTCCTCGTCCTCCTGCAGGAGAAACGTCCACCGGGTGCTGAACCGCCTCGCCCGGCTGCCTGCTGGTACGCTCACCAACGCTTCCACTCACACTCAACACTGCTTCACTTTCAGGAACAAAGATCCACTTTATTTTAATGACGTAAATGAGCAACAGTTTGAAATGATCTTTATATATCTACAAGGTTTTCCTCTTCCTCAACTACCACAGTCAACTCAATAATATAATATATTCTGAGGTTACTAGTAAAGGGTCAGTGACGGTTTTTATGTGTCCGTGTGGTTTAGTTTAACTTTAAAGGGTTAAAATGTGAAAATAAACGTATGAATAACTTCACACATTCTTTTTTTGTGGACTCAGCATCAAATTTCTGCTTTTAATCCATTTAGAGAGAATATATTAGAGGATTATGGCAGAAATGTCTAAGTGGTGTAACCATAAAAACTTTGTACCAAATAATTCAACTTGCTTAAAAACAGTAAATAGTCAATAAAACACCTTCCTTCCTTCCTTCCTTCCTTCCTACCTAACACCATATCAACTAGTTTGGCATGATCTTACATCCTTCCTTCCTTCCTTCCTTCCTTCCTACCTAACACCATATCAACTAGTTTGTCATGATCTTACATCCTTCCTTCCTTCCTTCCTTCCTTCCTACCTAACACCATATCAACTAGTTTGGCATGATCTTACATCCTTCCTTCCTTCCTTCCTTCCTTCCTACCTAACACCATATCAACTAGTGTGGCATGATCTTACATCCTTCCTTCCTTCCTTCCTTCCTTCCTACCTAACACCATATCAACTAGTTTGGCATGATCTTACATCCTTCCTTCCTTCCTTCCTTCCTACCTAACACCATATCAACTAGTCTGGCATGATCTTACATTATAACTTTTATATTAAATAAAGCTAATGGAATACTATTGTTCTAAATATTACATTTCATCTGGGTAACCATGGAGACCAGGAACCATTAACATGTTTTAAATGAAGTCATTATTAGTATAAGAACATTTAATACAGAGCACTGAGCCTTTACTGCGGCTCCAAACATGGAACAGTCTGTTATACTCTGCTGTTTGCTCCGACTCTGGAAAGTCTCAAATCATTGCTTCAGACTCTTTGCATCGGCTTTTAATCCTTACTCATAATTGTTCTTTTATTTTATGTTGTGTGTTAAGCTTGTACAGCACTTTGGTAACTGAGATTGATTAAATGTGCTGTACAAATAAACATTGACTTGACTTAAATACACTGTGATAACATTTTTAATATTTATCATTCTTTTGTGGTTACACCATTTGACATTTTCAGGAGCATTCAGTCTTACTTTTGGTTAAAAAAAATGGTGCAAATGTCATTTAAATGATATAAAACCAACAAAAATACTAAATGTACATTTTAACAAACCTGATGCTGCTTTTAAAACTAGTTTATTACTCATCTTGCCAACCCTTATTTATCATTGATCCATATATACAGTAGGTATTTATGTATACTAATTATATATTTAGTCATTTTTTATGCAAATAAACTCAAATTATCTGGTTTCAGCTTCTCTAATACGACGGTGTATGTGATGTTTTTCTTTGTCATGTTTGGTGAACTGAATATTTTTTAGGTTTTGGTTTGAAAGGAAGACGTTGTGAAGACGTTGCCTCAGACTGTAGGAGCGGTTTTAACTGGTTTCTGATATTTTACGAACAAAACATTACATTACTACAACGTTAGTTTTATCTCCTGCAGGGGCAAACGCTCTGCTGACTCTGGTTCCCAAACTGATGCTGAAGCTGAGGCAGAACGATGGGGAGGAGGACGAGGAGGAAGAGGAGGAGGAGGAAGAGGAGGAGGAGGTGCAGGTGCTGCGCCTCTCCACCCTCAGCTGCTGCTCCAGATTGGACGCTCTGCCGGCTCTGGCCTCGGACGGCATCTCGCTGCTCAGCCATAAACTCTCCCACCGCTCCACCAACATCCGCAGAGAGGCAGCGGCGGCCATGATGGTGCTGAGGTGAGCCGGCAGAAGAGCCACAGAGGTTATATTAGTTAGTTAGTTAGTCAGCTAGTTAGTTAGTTAGTTAGTTAGTTAGTTAGTTAATTAATTAGTTAGTTAGTTAGTTAGTTAGTTAGTTAGTTAGTCCGTTAGTTAGTTAGTTAGTCCGTTAGTTAGTTAGTTAGTCCGTAAGTTAGTTAATTAGTTAGTTAGTTAGTTAGTTAGTCCGTAAGTTAGTTAGTTAGTTAATTAGTTAGTTAGTTAGTCCGTTAGTTAGTCCGTTAGTTAGTTAGTTAGTCCGTAAGTTAGTTAATTAGTTAGTTAGTTAGTTAGTTAGTCCGTAAGTTAGTTAGTTAGTTAATTAGTTAGTTAGTTAGTCCGTTAGTTAGTCCGTTAGTTAGTTAGTTAGTCCGTAAGTTAGTTAATTAGTTAGTTAGTTAGTTAGTCCGTTAGTTAGTTAGTTAGTTAGTTAGTTAGTTAGTTAGTTAGTTAGTTAGTCAGCTAGTTAGTTAGTTACTCAGTTAGTTAGTTAGTTAGTTAGTCAGCTAGTTAGTTAGTTAGTTAGTCAGTCAGTCAGTCGGTCAGTCAGTCGGTCAGTCAGTCAGTTAGTTAGTCAGTCGGTCGGTCAGTCAGTTAGTTACTCAGTCAGTCAGTTAGTTAGTTAGTCAGCTAGTTAGTTAGCTAGCTGACTGACTAAGCTAGCTAGCTAGTTAGTTATTTAGTTAGTTAGTTACTCAGTTGGTTAGTTAGCTAGTTAGTCAGTTAGTTAGTTAGTCAGCTAGTTAGTTTGTTAGTTAGTTAGCTAGTTAGTTAGTCAGCTAGTTAGTTAGTTAGTTAGTTAGTTAGTTAGTTAGTTAGTTAGTTATTTAGTTACTCAGTTAGTTAGTTAGTCAGCTAGTTAGTTAGTTAGTTAGTTAGTTAGTTAGTTAGTTAGTTAGTTAGTCAGCTAGTTAGTTAGTTAGTTAGTTAGTCAGTCAGTCAGTCAGTCAGTCGGTCAGTCAGTTAGTTAGTCAGTCGGTCGGTCAGTCAGTTAGTTACTCAGTCAGTCAGTTAGTTAGTTAGTCAGCTAGTTAGTTAGCTAGCTGACTGACTAAGCTAGCTAGCTAGTTAGTTATTTAGTTAGTTAGTTACTCAGTTGGTTAGTTAGCTAGTTAGCTAGTTAGTCAGTTAGTTAGTTAGTCAGCTAGTTAGTTTGTTAGTTAGTTAGCTAGTTAGTTAGTCAGCTAGTTAGTTAGTTAGTTATTTAGTTACTCAGTTAGTTAGTTAGTCAGCTAGTTAGTTTGTTAGTTAGTTAGCTAGTTAGTTAGTCAGTTAGTTAGTTAGTTAGTTATTTAGTTACTCAGTTAGTTAGTTAGTCAGCTAGTTAGTTAGTTAGTTAGTTAGTTAGTCAGTCAGTCAGTCGGTCAGTCAGTTAGTTACTCAGTCAGTCAGTTAGTTAGTTAGTCAGCTAGTTAGTTAGCTAGCTGACTGACTAAGCTAGCTAGCTAGTTAGTTATTTAATTAGTTAGTTACTCAGTTGGTTAGTTAGCTAGTTAGTCAGTTAGTTAGTTAGTTAGTTAGCTAGTTAGTTAGTTAGTTACTTGTTCTGACTCTCTGCTGGTTTCAGTGTCCCTATTGACGGAAAGCAGCAGGTGTGTGAGAAGGCGGTACTTCCTGTTCTGGTCGGTCTGCTGCAGGACGAAGACGTGGAGGTTCAGGCCAACGCTGCAGGAACCATCATGAACACGGTCATCATCACCACAGGTACACACACCTTAAACACACCTGGAACACACCTGGAACACACATTAAACACACCTTAAACACACCATGTGACCTGTGCTGATTGACTGTTTCGTATAAAGCCAGTAAACCTTTGTGTCGTCCTGCAGGGAAGCTTCAGTGTCTGGATCTGGACGTCGTCCCCGTCCTCTTGGGCCTTGTGTCTGAACACGCAGAGAAGCAGGAAGAGGAGGACGAGGAGATGAAGAGGAGGAGGAAGGCTCTCGTCATCTACTCCCTGCGAGCTCTCACCTCGCTGGCTGAAGCTCCGGACGGCCGCGCCCTCCTGCTGGAGCAGCTCCCCCTGCTGGCCAGGAGGAGCGAAGCACCAGAGGAAGACCAGGACATCCGTCGGGCCGCTCAGACCGCCGTGAGAGTCGTCACCTGGACTCCCTGAGAGCCTGCTGACCTCTGACCTCCACACCTCACCTGCTGTGGTAGCATTAGCCGAACAATTAAAGAAGCAGGTGTGCAAATCATGATTCATACGATGTGTTAATGAGGACGAGCTGATTAAGGTTAAGGTTTCTAAAAAAGGTGTAAAAAGCATTTCAACTATTTAGATTTGAATTGTGGAGCTAGGATTAGCATAAACCCGCCCCTGCTGCTGTAGAGGTATAAATACATTCAGTACACACTACTACTACTACAGTCTACAGTTAGCCAGTTAGCTGAGTTAGCCGCCAAGCTATCAGCCATGTTAGCCACCAAGCTAGCAGCCGAGTTAGTAGCAGAAAGCTCTCTGACATAGCGTCCATGTTTCTGGTAGAGGTGGTGACTTTGATTGACAGGTGACACTTGGTAGGGGGCGGGGCTTCAGCGGACTCGGAGGCCACGCCCACAGCATTTGGGAGCAGAGAAAGAGGCTGATTTTTACACAACTTTGAAGCCTAATTTCATAGATTTTGCAATTTTTTTAATCATTCAAATTTGGCAGGGTGGTTAACAACACAGACTTTAAACATGGTCACCTGCAACACACCTTAAATCCACCTTAAATACATCTTAAATCCACCTTAAATTCACCTTCTGATGTTGGATGTTAAACATGGTAAAAGTTCTGTATGTGAGGTGAAAGACTGTAGAAAACATTTACAGTCTCTTTAGCATCATATCCCCTCTTAGTGTTTCCTGTTTCTCTGTGGTGGAAGTATAGTAACAAAAAGACTTTGATACTAAAAACACTGTAACGTTGAAACATAGAAGATGAAGATTTCACTCATTTACTCTCTTTTTCTTTCTTTCCTCTCTCTTGTTCTTTCTTGCCTCTTTAATTATTCTTTCTTTCTCCTCCTTTTCTTCCTTGCTTTTTCTTTTGTTTCTCTTTCTTTCATCTTTCATCCACTTATTTCATTCCTTTCCTTTTTCTTTCTTTCTATCATTCTTTCTTTCGTTCAGACGGCTGAATCTTCATATTAGCTTCAGATCTTCATGTTGATTTTAACTCCTGACTGCTGGTTTCAGACAGGCTTGTAAATGTGTGAACTCGTCCTTTAACCATCAGCATTTATCAACATGAACACAAACCAGAACACACAATCTTAACCCTTAAACAGACGACGTGCACCAGGAGATACAGACTCTTTAACCTTCATGTTGTCCTCC
Source organism: Scomber colias (assembly GCA_021039105.1). Taxonomy (NCBI): domain Eukaryota; kingdom Metazoa; phylum Chordata; class Actinopteri; order Scombriformes; family Scombridae; genus Scomber; species Scomber colias. Next base: position 706,130 of record JAJDFG010000165.1, read on the forward strand.
CGGGTCCTTCCTCTGTCCTTCCTTCCTTCCTTCCTTCCTTCCTTCCTTCCTTCATCTGTCCGTCCGTCCTTCCTTCCTTCCTTCCTTCCTCAGATCTAAGTTCAGCTGTTAGGGTAAATGTTCCCTCCTTCTGTCCTTTCTTCCTTCCTTCATCTGTCCTTCCTTTCTTTCTTCCTTCCTTCCTTCCTCCCTCCATTCCTTTGTTCTTCCTACCTTCCTTCCCTTCCTCCCTCCTTTCCTTCCTTCTTCCCTCCTTCCTTTCCTTCCTTCTTCCCTCCTTCCCTTCTTTCCTTCCTTCTTTCCTTCCTTCCTTCCTTCCTTTACTTACTTTAGGTGCAAATGACATAACTAGTAAGGACTGTTTAAGGGTTAAAAGTAACCATAATGTATTTAATCCCAGTGAACCGTAGAAGGGCCGCAGACCTGAGTTTGAGCCTCCTCTGAGTGGAATGGGGGGGTTAGGGTTGGGGAGGGGGCCGGGGGGGGGGGGGCTTCGTGTCTGACCTGCTGCTCTGAAAGAAGCTCTTCAGTCAAATTAAGGCCGTCAGCTCTGCAGCAGGAAGTCTTCCTCACATGAGAAGATCCTTTTTATTTCTCTTCTCCTTCTTCTTCTTATTCTTTTTCTTCTTCTTCGTCAATCAGCTGTTATCTCTCTTCTTCTTCTTCTTCTTCGTCAGTCAGCTGTTATCTCTCCGCCTGAAGCTGCAAACGAAGCTTTCAATATAAAACATAATGAAACATGAACCATTAGAAACATGAAACAAAACAAATGTGGGTCAACAGATTTCTCTACAAGCGCAGTAAGAAACACGACTAATACGAGGGAATGTGATAAGTGTCAAGTTTAGAGTTAGAGATGCTACTATCTGTGATTTTAAATATCAATTAATGTGTTTTTAAAATTAAAATAAAATGATGAAAAATGTTGATGACTGAGATCTGACATGTCCACAAGTCTGAGATTAAGTTCAGCAGCTTTATTGTCTTTATATTGAGGGTCAGATAACAATATAATGAAGTTTATATATCACTACATGAGCAATAAGAACATTTAAGACAATTAAAAACAACTTAACACATTAATAAAACATTGATAATCTATAAGAGCAATAAAGCTTTATGTTAATTATCACAGAGGAAGAAATCAAACAGAAAATATTCACTTTAAAAAGATCAAACTAGAGAATTTTGATCATTTCTTCATAAATTAAATGAATAAAAACATCTAATCAAAGTTGTTGTTGGTGATGAATTCATTTAATTTGTTGCAGGTGTAATGCTGGTATCATAATTATACTTTTATTAATACCTGATTTTATTTAAAACACAATTTATTGAAGGTTATGGAGCCTGGAAACAAGAAATGGTTTCAGATGAGTCAAAAATACAACCAGACATCAAGAAATGAAGTTAAATAGATCAAATAAAGCATAAATTAAAACATAAAGTATAATTTAACTTCTGATCAGATGATAAAACAGACCAAAGGTTTTATGTTTTATTAATATCATCCTCAGTTATGAAGCTAAATATGTTCAGTTTTTGTAATATAGACATATTTTAGAGACATTTTTAGTCTTTATGCTCGTTTTAGAAGTTGTGACAGATTATATTTATAATTAAAGACATTATTAGTATTTGTGTGTAAAACTGAAAATCACATTAAAAATCCAAATGAGTCAAAATATTCTTTTTTAATCTCTTAATGATTTTATGATTGTTAGTGAAGTATTTCCATTTTACTGTCACATCTACTCCTCAGCGTTTTACAGGGAAACACTGATTTCATTAACCCTTTATTGGGCAAATAATTATATTTGGTAACTTCTGTAAATATCCCAAAATATCCTTCCTTCCTTTCCTCCCTCCCTGCCTTCTTTCTTCCCTTCCTCTTTTCCTTTCTCCCTCCCTTGTTCCTTATTTCCTCCATCCTTCCTTCCTTCCATCTGTCCTTCCTCCCTCCCTCCTTCTCTCCTCCCTTCCTTCTTTCCTTCCTCCATCCCCCTTTCTTCTTCCTTCCTCCCTCCTTCCTTCCCTTCCTCCCTCCTTTCCTTTCTTCCTTTCAATGAGTGTCCTATAAAGGGTTAAATCTGCATTCATCTGACAGCTGTGTTATTTTTATATTTCAGATTCAACCCAAAAACATGTTTATTATTTTATATATTTATTTATTTATTACTATAATTATTTTAGCAGAATCTCCCAGTTGGTACATAAAGCAGTTAAAGCTCAAATGTTTCCAATATATCAATAATAATAATAATAATAATAATAGTATCTAATTATATGTGGCTGATAATATAATGTGATATTTTTAAATGTAGGACTTTTATTTGCAATTAAGCATTAACATATAAATATAAATATAATAAGCACGCAGTAATGTTATGTTGCACTGTCATGTTTTAACCTCCCTCCCCCCCACACTGCTGCAAATGGACTAGTCCAGGGAGAGAGAGAGACACACACACAGAGAGAGAGAGAGAGAGAGAGAGAGAGAGAGAGAGAGAGAGAGAGCTGCTATCACACATATACAAACACACACACACACACACGCGCGCGCGGACTATATTTGGGACTGAGCGCAGAGAGGAACAGTTGGTGTCGGGCTGTTGGATGTTTCTGACACACACTCACACAAACACACACACTTACACACACACACACACACACACACACACACACACGGTACCACCACCACCAGCAGCAGCAGCAGCAGCTCAGGTAAGACTCACCTTTCCATCATCTGTCAGTAAAACCAGCTGCAGTGTGAACAGCGTGGGAGTGTGTGTGTGTGTGTGTGTGTGTGTGTGTGTGTGTGTGTGTGTGCATTAATATTAATATTATTAGTCTCAGCTCGGTTATAGAAATATTAAAGGAATATTCTAGAGAGATCTGCGCGTGTCACATCGCAGAGTGAAGTTGAGCCGATGATAATAATGATCTCTGTGAATATGACTGCTGCAATGTAAAGATGCGGAGCTTTATAGCGGGGCTTCGGCTGCTCTCTCCCCGGCTGTGGTCGACCTTGTCCGGGGGGGTAGTCAGCTGAAGATGCCCCCCATCCCCGCCTCCTCCTCCTCCTTCTCCTCTTCCTCCTGTTTATGCATTAAACTACGGAGACTCCCAGCTTGCTATAACCAGGTTAGAGATGATCAGCAGGTATGACTCAGGTGCGGTGAGATGTTATGTAAGAGGCTGCTGCTGCTGCTGGAGAGTGAGCACGCGGCGGCGGAGAGGAGGGAGGGAGGGAGGGAGGGATGGAGGAGAGGAGAGGAGGATTAAAGGAGGGAGAGAGAGAGGTTTTATGTAACACCCCCCCTCCTCCTCCTCCTCATACACAACATCTGCCGGCCGGCCTGCACTCAGAAATCCTCCACATGCTGTAATAACTGTAGCTGCAGGATCATATTTATAATATCTATATCTTCATCTATATTTCCTATAATTCATATAATAGGTCTGTTTTAACTGTTTACAGAATATATAAAGCTTTATATTGTCTCTTATATTGTAAGAGAAACATTAAAGTGTCTAAATTATAATTCAAAATACAAATGCAGTGTAATATTTATTGATTCATTGGCAGTAATAAGTATCAGTTATTACTTTATTATAGTAAAAGTACAAATACGACAATGTAAAAATACTAAATTACTAGTAAAAGTCCTGCATAATAATACTATTAAATAAATAAGTATTATAGTGATGTAGTATTACAGTAAAAGTACTGCAGTATTATAGTGATGTAGTATGCAGTATTACAGTAAAAGTACTGCAGTATTATAGTGATGTAGTATGCAGTATTACAGTAAAAGTACTGCAGTATTATAGTGATGTAGTATGCAGTATTACAGTAAAAGTAGTGATATATTATTATATATGACATCATTAGATTATTAATAGTGAAGCATCAGTGTTAGAGCAGCATGTTACTGTTGTAGCTGCTGGAGGTGGAGCTAGTTTATACTACTTTATATACAGTTAGCTAGTTTACACTACTTTATATACAGTTAGCTAGTTTATACTACTTTATATACAGTTAGCTAGTTTATACTACTTTATATACAGTTAGCTAGTTTATACTACTTTATATACAGTTAGCTAGTTTATACTACTTTATATACAGTTAGCTAGTTTACACTACTTTATATACAGTTAGCTAGTTTATACTACTTTATATACAGTTAGCTAGTTTACACTACTTTATATACAGTTAGCTAGTTTATACTACTTTATATACAGTTAGCTAGTTTATACTACTTTATACAGTTAGCTAGTTTACACTACTTTATATACAGTTAGCTAGTTTACACTACTTTATATACAGTTAGCTAGTTTACACTACTTTATATACAGTTAGCTAGTTTATACTACTTTATATACAGTTAGCTAGTTTACACTACTTTATATACAGTTAGCTAGTTTATACTACTTTATATACAGTTAGCTAGTTTACACTACTTTATATACAGTTAGCTAGTTTATACTACTTTATATACAGTTAGCTAGTTTATACTACTTTATATACAGTTAGCTAGTTTATACTACTTTATATACAGTTAGCTAGTTTACACTACTTTATATACAGTTAGCTAGTTTACACTACTTTATATACAGTTAGCTAGTTTATACTACTTTATATACAGTTAGCTAGTTTATACTACTTTATATACAGTTAGCTAGTTTATACTACTTTATATACAGTTAGCTAGTTTACACTACTTTATATACAGTTAGCTAGTTTACACTACTTTATATACAGTTAGCTAGTTTACACTACTTTATATACAGTTAGCTAGTTTATACTACTTTATATACAGTTAGCTAGTTTACACTACTTTATATACAGTTAGCTAGTTTACACTACTTTATATACAGTTAGCTAGTTTATACTAGCCCCCCCCCCCCCCCCCCCAACCACTGGGGGGGGGGGGGGGGGGTTAGATGATTGGTGATGAACAGAGACGTTGGTGTTGTTAGGGTCCAATGAGGACCGAGTGGAGATGTGGGAGATAGGCGTCGTCATGGAAACAATGAACAACAGAGTCTCTGGTCGTGGATTTGATGTGAATTGTTCGGTTTGATGGTTGATTTTTACGTGTGTGTGTCTTTTTGGTGAACTTGTCTCAGTGTGCTGCTCCTGGATGTTAGCTTCTTGGGGTCAAAGGTCAAAGGTCAGAGTGTGAGATGCTTCATAATCGCAGCAGAATGTAAAACTGCAGACCAGCTGATGACAGATCAGCTCTCTGCCGCTCGCTGTCCCATTGAACCCGCTGCAGCTGTGAATAATGTGTTCCCAGTCCTGTGGGAGCTAGAAAGAACCTGCTTGTGTGAGTGTGTGTGTGTGTGTGTGTGTGTGTGTGTGTGTGTGTGTGTGTGTGTGTGTGTGTGTGTGTGTGTGTGTGTGTGTACTGTTAAACCAGCACAGTGAGGACATTTCTGCATTGTGGACGATCCTCGCTACTTCAAAGGACTGTTTGACGGTCAAAGTCCAACTGAATTTGACATTTTTGTTGTACTGCAGTGACATTTCTGCTCCTTTAAAGCACTTTTACATTTGAACCTCATTGACTCTTAAATGGGTTTTTTTAAGTCAACAGAACTGTGTTTTTTGGGGTTGAATAACTGCCTGTGTGTTTGTTTGTAAAGGTTGAGGACAGCACACAGAAGTCTGCATTGGTTTCTTTTTTCATGAAAAGGCTTAAGTGGATTTACAAAACTCACAAGTCTGATAACTGTAAAACCAGAGGAAAGGGAACGAAGACCAGTGAATGATGACGTGTGTGTGGCGTTTAAGAGGCTAAATTCTCCATTTTTTATAGCCAACCTTTAAGGCAGAGGTGTCAAACTCATTTTAATTAAGGAGCCACAGACTGGAGGGAGCCGCACCAGTAAAACCACTGCATAGTAACCTATAAATAAAATATTATACAGATGTAAAACATGTTAGAACTTTACTATAATAAACTGTATAGGGCTGAAAAAATGTGTCCAAACCCACCAAGGAGAGATGTTGTTCTTTAAATCTGAATCATGTTGCAGATCAAAGAGAAAAGCAGCATGTTTTATTTGCAAAGTTATCCAGTGGGGCCAAATTAGACCCTTTGGTGGACTGTTTCTGGCCCATGGGCCTTATGTTTGACACCCCTGCTTTAAGGTATCAGCTGATATAAATCAATACCAGGTAGTATGGAAACGTCTCCCATCAAACGTTTCCTGCAATCGATCATTTTTGCATCCAGAGATAGAAAACATGAGTATTAGTATGAACTTCAGTTTAATGCCACACGTGATCGTCTGAAAGTCTTAATCATTTAAAGACTTTCAAAATGCATCAATGTAAAAATCTGATCATTTAGATGTAGAGGAGTTTTATGCTTCTCTTCATATGATTGGTATCTATGAAGGTATCAGTATCACTTTAAGAGACGTTATCGTCATATTTAAACGATATCCAGCTCTCGTATTCTCTATTGTGAGAAATCCCAACCTGAACTCTAGTTTGTCTAATAGAAGGATTATTGTGGATAGATGGAGTCAAAGTTGATGAGTTTGATTTGTTGTTTGGTTTTTACAGTGTTGGAAAAATCTCAGCGTTTCAGAACAGAAACAATGGTTTGTGTTGCTTTGTTTGCTGGCGTTCTGAACTCCTGCAGTCCCTGAACGTGTCAGCGTGCTGCGTGGGCGCCGCTCCCTTCTTCTTCTTCTTCTTCTTCATCTTCTTCTTCTTCTTCTGCTTCTTCTTCTTCTTCTTCATCTTCTTCTTCTTCTATTTATAGACACATGAGTCATCTTCACGCGTGTTATACAATAGAAAGTTTGCTCCACTGAGACTCTGCAGCAGAAATAGACAGACGGAGTAGAACTGCTGATTTTCATTCTGTTTCTTTAACTCAACCTTCATTTCCTGTTGAGCTCTGAGTTTCTTTTAAATCACAAGCCAATCAAACACCAACAGAGGAGGAGTACAGTATTTCGTATAAGATTCTTAATCAGTAAATCAGTAATTTCCTTTAGGATCCGAAATAATTGAAAAAAACACACAACAACATATTAAAAACTCTATTTTAAGCCCTTATAGTTCCTGTATGAAGTTCATATCTCCTACTAAAGGTTTGATGATAATACATAATGTAGAAATAGACAGATTTACAGATAAATGACTTTCTATACCTGCTGTATCTCATTTGATATTCACATTTTCAACAGGAATTTATCATAAAATAAGCTACAAAATATGTATTAATTGAACATTGCATTGGTTTATCTGTGCTGCACATGTATCTGATCATGTACATCAGGTTTTATAATGTAGAGGGTTTACGTGTCTTCAGCATGGAGGAACAAGCATAGGAGTCTACATTAGTCCTGTCACGATATCTAGTTTTGTCAGAGGATATATTGTCTCAGAAATAAACAATATTGTCATTTGAAGATCATTTTATACCACTGATATGATGATAATATAGTAGCAAAAACCCAGAGAAAAAGAAGTTAATCCTGCTACTAAAGTTAGTTTCTGTAGAAAGAAACATGTAAAGATATTCAAGTTGAGCCCCAGAATATAAATATAGACCTGAAAATATGTCCCATAAAAAGGAAGCAACAGATAATTATATTCTTTTCAGGAAAAAAGTAAAAAAATGCCAGTTAAAATGTCTTGATGATTTCTTTAAATGTCTTGTTTTGTCTGAAAAACAGTCTAAAATACAAAGATATTGATTTTTTTTATCATTTATAACACAGAAAAGCTTAAATTCCTCACAAATATTCATATTTTTCTCTTAAAAGATTGATGATAAATGAGAATTATCATTAAAATAGTTTAATTTTTAGTTAATCAGCCCGTCATGATACCTACCATTAAGAAAATAATCGCGATAAACAATATTATTGTCATTTGAAGATCGTTTTATAGCACTGATATAATGATAACATAATAGTATAATGTAAAGGTAGGGGGGGGACTGCCATTATGTTTGGGGATTATGAGTTATTCCCTTTAATTCTTCTGCAGTCTCCACTCAGGACGAACACAGTGAGGAATGGAGGAGATGAATAGACTCTTAGCTGCTAATGTGAAGCTAGTGTGGCAATACTGAGGTCAAAGGTCACGTCCATATATAGACGTGATGATGCTGATAATAAGTCGATAGTTATTGTGACAGGTCTGGTCTGTCTGTGAAAGTGTTCGCTCATTAAAACAGCAGAAATGACTGTCAGACATCAAACTCCTGATTTCTGTCATTCTCATCAGAAGATTACAGATTTCATATAAACCTCAAACACACGAGGCTGTAAAAGAAACGTAACTCCAGCAGCGAGCTAGCAGAGGTCAGCGGCTCAACGTCGGCTTTGAGCTGGGGAACAACAGAGGATTTTAAAAAACATGGCAGACCACAGACATTATGACAGATTTAACTGACTTTTAATATTTTAATTGTACCAACATGAACACATCAGTTCAGTAAAGACGCAGGATCACACACTTGTTGTTTATACTGAATGATTTCACAGTGCTGTTTCTAGGAACTCGTGAGGTCGAATGTGACTTTAATTGCACTCGTGTTTGCTCTGATTTGCACTGAAAGACAAAAAACTGTGGATGAAGTCCTAGCTGTGTGCTCAGAATCTCTCTACCGAACACGTAGATGCTAAAATTTGCAGCTACTTTGAGGCACTGTTGTTGTTTATTATGTGTTGTAAGGTGCGTATAAATATATTGCTTTATCATTATTATTATTAGGGCCCAAGCACTAAACAGCACGAAGCCCTATTGTATCTGTAAACCGACATGCATGGGGTTGTGAGGGCCCGTTCATCGCTGCTTGCAGCTTTAATTATTATTATCGTACCTATAAAGTAAACGCATTTTTTGACAGCCTAAACGTGCCCCAAAACTCACCAAAATTTGCAATCATGTCCGACCCGGCAAAAAATTTGATATTTTCAGCATCACAAAAATGGGCGAGACAAAATTGCTCAATAGCGCCCCCTAGAAGATTTATAAGAATCAAGCCCCTCGACTCAGATTGACATAGACAAATGGAATTCAGTACACATATGTATTGTGTAAAGACACACAAAATGGTCTCTTGGACCCATATCCTCACTCCAACAGGAAGTTGGCCATTTTGAATTGAATTTGTGATTTTGGCGCTGTTTGTTTCCATTTGACTCAGAAGATGCATTGTGGCAAGTCTCGCTCATTTGTGGCGGGGCGGGGGAGCTTGGGTCCGATCATCACTGCTTGCAGCTTTAATTATTATTATTACTTTATGTTGGTATTCACGTTTTAACTCACCTGTTACATCCGAAGCCAAGACAAGCTGCTGCTCTGTCTCAGTGCGTCGGACACATTAAAGGTGTAGTGTGGAGGGTTTAGTGGCATCTAGTGGTGAAGATTGTTATTTATCTATTTCTATATTGGTATTTTATTTGCTGTTGGCTTGACTAGGCCTCAGTTCTTAATGTCGTACCTCCTCATGTCCATGCATATGTTGTTGGTGAGTCCTCGCTGCCACGCTGCCCTTCCAAACCTACAAGTGAACCTGCCAAAAAATGTGAAAGGCCCTCTCTCATGTCAGTGTTTGGTTTGTCCTTTCTAGGCTTCTGTAGAAACATGGCGGGTTCGGTTCCCTGTGTAGATACAAAGGGCTCATTTTAAAGGACAGAAAACACAATATCACTAAATTCTACGTACTGCACCTTTAAACTGTTTCCCTCTGGCTCAGCATACAGATGACATGAACCAGGAGACTCTGTAACATTAAGATTATGTGTGTAAACTCATCACACTGCAGGATCATTTGGGAAGATTATGTGTTCAGACCTCGAACAGTCTGCAGGATCCAAAATCTGCCCAATTATGCTGCAGCCTGCTGCTCAGAATAAACAGCAGAGCTTAATGGAGATTTATGGGAGTTAAAATAGATTTCATGGCTGTTACTCTCTCACAGCAGTCTGATAAAACTGGACTGAATATTATTAAACAGTTAAATGTAGTAGTTTATAATCTTTACTTTGATGGAAACTAAAGACTGACTGTAGATCAGTGGTTGTCAAATAGGCTCGTGGGTCAAATCCGGCCTCCAGCTAAAATATTAAAATACTTGCCCCCCGCCCCCCCCCCCCCCCCCCCCCCCAATGAAAGCTGAAGTTTTAACTTTAATAATTTATATCAAATCTTCTGTAGATGACTAAATAAATCCCAGAATATCTGCTCGCTCTGCAGCAGGAGAGATATTAAAACATGAAGCTACGTCTGATAAACCAGAGCAAACATTTGTTCTTCACAAACAAACACAAATGTTGTGTCAATGCCCTTTTTCTCTTTCTATCAACCATAAATAAATCTGTGTGAATGATGAAGTACATCTGTCATCAAGTTCAACACGTTCTCATCACATATGAGTCATTTTTAGACAAATGAGGATTAAAATTAAAAGTGAAACTGTTAGAAATCTGTTCAGTCCTTAAAATAATTAAAGGGACTCTTCATGACCTTTCTGCTGCTGCAAACCTTACATTTCAAACCAGCTTGTGTTGTTGCTTTCCAGTAAGATGACTGATACATTATTATATATGACATCATTAGATTATTAATAGTGAAGCATCAGTGTTAGAGCAGCATGTTACTGTTGTAGCTGCTGGAGGTGGAGCTAGTTTACACTACTTTATATACAGTTAGCTAGTTTATACTACTTTATATACAGTTAGCTAGTTTATACTACTTTATATACAGTTAGCTAGTTTACACTACTTTATATACAGTTAGCTAGTTTACACTACTTTATATACAGTTAGCTAGTTTACACTACTTTATATACAGTTAGCTAGTTTATACTACTTTATATACAGTTAGCTAGTTTACACTACTTTATATACAGTTAGCTAGTTTACACTACTTTATACAGTTAGCTAGTTTATACTACTTTATATACAGTTAGCTAGTTTACACTACTTTATATACAGTTAGCTAGTTTATACTACTTTATATACAGTTAGCTAGTTTATACTACTTTATATACAGTTAGCTAGTTTACACTACTTTATACAGTTAGCTAGTTTATACTACTTTATATACAGTTAGCTAGTTTACACTACTTTATATACAGTTAGCTAGTTTATACTACTTTATATACAGTTAGCTAGTTTACTACTTTATATACAGTTAGCTAGTTTATACTACTTTATATACAGTTAGCTAGTTTAGTCCAGTGGTTCCCAACCTAGGGTTGGGGCCCCTCCGAAGGGTCAGCAGATAAATGTGAGGGCTGCTGAGATGATTAATGGGAAAGAAGAAAAAACAAAGTTCTGATACACAACTGTGTTTTCAGTTTTTGGACTTTTTCTCTAATCTTTGATTTTTGCTGAAATATTGGATCATTTGAACATTTATTGAAATGAAAGCATGTGAGAAGTTTAGAGGGAAGAATCAGTATTTGGTGGAGCTGTTAACAACTCATAGACATCTGAAATGTGAGCCGACTACACACTGCTGACTGGTTTCATCTTTAACAATGTGTTGTATTTTAAAAGCTTGTTATATTATCCATTGTGTCAAATCTGCATCTGAAAAGTAACTAAAGCTGTTAAATAAATGTAGTGGAGTAGAAAGTACTAGTACCTCTCACTGTACTACAGTAAAGTACTAGTACCTCTAACTGTACTACAGTAAAGTACTAGTACCTCATAGTTGTACTTCATAGCTCTACAGTAGTTGAGTCATTTCTTTTAATAATTTGCAGTTTGAATCCAGACTGTTGCAGCAGACGAGGCCTCAGCTCTTATCTCTGGGTACAGCAGGGGGTTGGGGGGGACCAGAGGGGGGGGGCGTCAATGCTGCAGGAATGAGGCCACAGGCACAGCCAGCGGTGGTGGTGCTGGTGGTGTTTGGGGGGTTCGGAGGAGGGGGTGTGGGGGGGTAGTTTATTGTTGTGGCTGCAGGCGCTCAGGCTGCCGTCCACTCGTTGATTCTCTGCTGCAGGAATTTTAAGTTGAGCTTCGTGTTTGCTGATATCACAGACGGACCTTGTTCTCTGCTCTGATATCAAACCAGCAGCGGTTAAAAATACACATCTCTTCACACACACTCAGCTGTCACACAGGCCTGACGTACGACACAGCGGTCATGTGATCAACCTGCTTCCCCCAAACAGCAGGTGTTGTTATCAGAGTGTTTCTGGTTCAGAGCCGTCGTCATCGTGAGGAGACAGAAACGCTGATCTGACCTGAAACACACATCTCAGTGAATTCAGACTTCTGTTGTCATGGCAGCCACTTCCCTGATGTGCAGATGTTGATGTCAGCAGCAGTAAACAGCTGGTTCAGTGTTTCTCTGCAGCATCGTGTTGAGTAACGGTCACATGACGATTCTCATATCAGTCAGTCGCTTTAGAAACTTCACGTCAAAGCGTTTCCTTCTTTATTTCTTCTCTCGGTGATGAAATCTCAGTCTGACGTTCACCAGGCTGAATTTAGAGATTCACTAAAAGCTTGAGAGAGTTTATCAGGACAAAAACCTCACAGAGAAAAGTCAGAGGAGGAGGAGGCGAGAAAAACGTGTGCGGCAGAATTATTACTGTTTCATCCTGGAGCCGTTGTCATGACAACAGGAGACAGGAGGAGGGCTAGATGGAAAGACAGATATAGGAAATGAAAGGGTAGGAAGTGAGAAGTTAGAAAGGAAAAAGGAAATATGGAGAAATGATGGAAGGAAAGGAGGTCAAATGTAAAGTAGGAGGAAGGAAATAATGACTTGTGTGTCTTATCAATAAGGAATGGAGAAAAAGCTCCGACTCAGCATTTAATGATACAGAAGAAACATGGACACATCAACCAAAGTCAATGATATTATACCCAAAGTTAATAAATGTAAAGTCATTTCATCCATGCACAGTATCATAAACATTTGCTATCAATTAAAACAAGCTCTGAAATAAGCCTTTAAACAGCTGTAGTGGCAATAAAGAATCTCTTTTTAAGGCCTTTTGCAGATTTCTCTGCAGTGGATTATAAGTGAATCTGTTCTGTGATCGAGTCCCAATAACATTTAACTTCAAACCATGCAACCTTCCTGACTGGTCCTTAAAGGGACACATTCTGCTGTTTTGTCCTGATGTCGGATAATAAACGTGGTCAAAGTTCAGAAAATAGAAATGCTGCCTGCAAGTCAGAAATCAGGGATTCAACCTGATCGGAAGGCTTCATTTGCGACGTTTAGCTGTAGTTTTTGTTGCTAACGTGGTTGCTAAGGCGGTTGCTACGGTGTTTCCACTCTCATATCTCAGATGTGATTCAGCTCCAACATGTACGGATGGATTTGAGAAGTTGAACATTTGGAGTAAAGAAGGAGGAGTTAGTTAGTTACACACTTAGTTCGTTACTTAGTTAGTTTGTTATTTTAGTACTTAGTTAATAACTTAATTAGTTTGTTACTTACTTAGCTAATTACTTAGTTTGTTACTTCGTTCATTACTTCGTTACTTACTAAGTTAATAACTTAAATTGTTTTTTACTTACTTACGTAGTTTGTTACTTAGTTTTTTACTTAGCTAAGGTGTTTTTCTCTTTAGTTTTTCTGTAGCTGTGGTTGCTATGGAGGTTGCTAAGGTGTTTTTCTTTAGTTTTTCTGTAGCTGTGGTTGCTATGGTGGTTGCTATGGAGGTTGCTACGGTGGTTGCTAAGATGCTACTATAGTTTGTTTACGTAGGAGCTTCCTGAAGCCGACCAATCAGAGCAGAGTGGGCTCATCAGCAGGAGGGGGGGGGTCTTAAAGAGACAGGAGCTAAAACGGCTTGTTAGAGTCAGAGGCTGAACTGAGGCGCTGCATAAAGGACCAGTACAAGAGTAATAAGTTATAAATATAGTAAATAAAGAGCTGGAATATGTAACCTTTAACAAACATTACCTTCCATCCAACATGGCTTTAATGTGGCATAAAGATGAGAGAAGGAAAGAAAGTTAAAGAAAGTAGGAAACATCTCATGATCTCATCTCCGTTGAGTTCGTGTCAATCACAACAAACGTCACACTGCGGCCGTGATGTCATCTGCGTCAGCCAATGACAGCAGCCGGCAGCCGTTGCCTTAACGACGGCAGGCTGGGTGTGGTCACATCTCTGCGAGGCGAGATAAGAGCCTGCCAACACACAGACACACACACACACACAGACACACACACACACACACACACACACAAACAGACACACAGCGGACTGTAATGGTCATGTGATTTCCTGTTTGTGAGTTAAGAGGTTAATTATTATATATTGCATCACCTTCATAACGACACCAGCAGTAACACACCAGTTGTTTAAAACTGCTCGGAAATATCACATTCATCAGTTAAGAACCAACAATGAGCCCAACTTTATTTTACATTTAAACATGTTTTAAATGAAGTCAGTATTAGTATAAGTCCACTTAAATACACTGTAGGTGATAAAATATTTAATATCTATTATGTATTTTGTGGTTACACCATTTGACATTTTCAGGAGCATTCAGTCTTACTTTTGGTAAAAAATGGTTCAAATGTCATTTAAATGATATAAAACCAACAAAAATACTAAATGTACATTTTAACAAACCTGATGCTGCTTTTAAATCTAGTTTAACTGATTTATGAATTCATCATATTACCAACATTTATTATCTCTGACTCTGATGTCATTAGTATCACTCCCGTCAGGTAGGCACGGATCACAGTTCTTTGTTACAGATGATTTTATTACGACCATCACCGTCGAACTGTTAACATACAACACGCAATTAAACATATTTCACACATATACAAATGCATACAACACAGTGTAAGAAAACTAAATACCTCGCTGGCTGCACCCCTGAGGGAATGAGTCCACCATGCCACAAAACATTTATTTTTCTTCTTCTTCTTGGAGTGTTACAATCAAAACAAAATCTTGGCGTGAAGTGTCACATCAAACTAAGTCCGTCACTCAACAGGGAATAAACATTATTTCCTCTTAGGCTGAAGTGTTGAATAAAGAAATTAAATATGGATAAAAAATAAACAGTGTTAAATAAAATATTCTACAAAACATAAAATGACAACATGAATAATATTTATGGCAGTTAAAATTAGTGTTTAAATGTTAAATGTGTGATATTAGTAGAAATCAAATGTTCAGAGCAGTAAAAGCAGAAGAGAGATGTTTTGGTGTGAAGAAGCTTGAGACTGAAACATTAGAGGCTCAGCAGATGTTTGAATAATCAGTCAGCGCTGTGACTCAGCAGTTTTCAGTCTCTGACCCACTTTCAGCTTCAGGCATCATCATCATCATCTTCATCTTTTTTACATTTTACTGCATCACGACTCGACTCAAAGCTCCGAGGAGGCGAACAGCATGAAGCTCAGCGGGAGGATGCGACAGTCAGGACAGGAAGTCATGTTAGAGCTGAAACTACAGGTTTACCTCACAGATGGGAGAGAGAGGGATTATGTTTATATGCTGCTGGTTAAGAAACATTTAGCTGCAGGTNGTTTATATGCTGCTAGTTAAGAAACATTTAGCTGCAGGTTGTAGGAAGGTGATGAGGATTTAACAGAGAGGAGAGTTGGAGGGTTGGAGGGTTGGAGGAGTGGAGCATCCAGAAGACATCAGAGGCACTTTAAGATGCGTCAGACTCCAGATGTGTAGCTGCTGACTGGTTTAACGGTGTTCTTAAGAGTCCCTGAATGCACCACGATGGAAGATGATACAGAATATACAGTTAATGAGCAAATATGGTCTTTAAAGTTTCAATGTAGATTATAGGAGTTTATAGAGCTGTGTGTGTGTGTGTGTGTGTGTGTGTGTGTGTGTGTGTGTGTGTGTGTGTGTGTGTGTGTGTGTGTGTGTGTGTGTGTGCAGCAGTTATAAATCTGAATGTAAGGTCTGCACGTTCTCACGTTTTCTTTGTGTCTAAAACAAAATAAAAATGCAGTGACCGCTACTAACGAGCTCCTCAGCAACGCTAACGAGATAATTTACAGCCGAGAGAGAGAGACAGAGAGAGAGACAGAGAGAGACAGAGAGACAGAGAGAGAGACAGAGAGAGACAGAGAGAGAGAGAGAGAGCGAGAGAGAGAGAGATAGAGAGAGAGAGACGGAGAGAGAGAGAGAGAGAGAGAGAGAGAGAGAGAGAGAGAGAGAGACAGAGAGAGAGAGAGAGGGAGAGAGACAGAGACATAGAGAGAGAGACGGAGAGAGAGAGAGAGAGAGAGAGACAGAGAGAGAGAGAGAGGGAGAGGAGAGAGAGAGAGAGAGAGAGACAGAGACAGAGAGAGAGAGAGAGAGAGAGACACAGAGAGAGAGAGCTTAGTGATGGAGAATCAGTTTCATTATTGTTTTTATTATTATTATTATTATTAGTAGTAGTAGTAGTAGTATTACATCATTAATTGTAAAGACACAAGCGCATTAACTTCTTATTAGATCAGATTTTTCATCTTTTATTTAAATAATTTTATTTTTGTTTTTCTTTTGACTTTTAGCTCAGATTTAATCTCTAAAGAGTCTAGTTTAATTTTATTATTTATTACAAAATTAAAAAGGTATCAGTAAAAGTGTTTAAAACAATGTTCCCAGACAGAAGTTAAAAGTAACAAAACTTTATTATTTTTTAAAAACCCCAAATAATGTTTTTCAAATTTGTTGTGTTTATTCAAATTCTTCTTATTTATTTTTATATTATTATTATTATTATTATTATGGCTGCAACTGATGATTAGTTTTAGTTGTTTGCTGCTTAAAATGTCTTTACAGCTGATTTATGTTCAAACTAAATTAAATTAAATTCGACAAATTTGAAGCAAAACATGTTTTTATTCCACAAATCATTTATCAGGAAAAATGTTTTAGTGCCAGAAAACTTCTTCCTGCAAGGAATTCTGGGAAATGTAGGAAATCTCACACTGACAAAGACATTTTTTAAGTTACAACAACTCGAATAGTTGCTGAGCTGTTAGATTTATTCTCCCTGACACAGCCGGCGGGTGGAGTTTACCTGAGACTCCAGCAGTGTGTGTGTGTGTGTGTGTGTGTGTGTGTGTGTGTGTGTGTGTGTGTGTGTGTGTGTGTGTGTGTGTGTGTGTGTGTGTGTGTGTGTGTGTGTGTGTGTCTGATGGTGTGTGGTCTATTTTAGTGCAGCATCTTTGTTTCTCCCACATTTCTGCCAGCTGATTGGACGGCTGGGTGTGGTAACCTAGCAACCCTCAGATATCTCCCAGCATTCCTCTGAGTTATCTCCAAACACTCTGCTGACCAACAACCAGATACAGAGACACAGAGAAATAAATCTTTATAAACAGCATGTCATTATTATATTTATATTATAACCTTCATCATTTATGTTAACTCACAGCTGTTTTATTGGTTTCTTCTTCTCTACTTGGGTCAAAACTATTTAAAAAACATCTTTAAACTAGTTTTAAAAGCAGCATCAGGTTTGTTAAAATGTACATTTAGTATTTTTGTTGGTTTTATATCATTTAAATGACATTTGCACCATTTTTTACCAAAAGTAAGACTGAATGCTCCTGAAAATGTCAAATGGTGTAACCACAAAAGAATGATACATATTAAATAATGTAATATTTAGAACAATAGTATTCCATTAGCTTTATTTAATATAAAAGTTATAATGTAAGATCATGCCTAACTAGTTGATATGGTGTTAGGTCGGAAGGTAGGAAGGAAGGAAGGAAGGAAGGAAGGAAGGAAGGATGTAAGATATCATGCCAAACTAGTTGATATGGTGTTAGGTAGGAAGGAAGGAAGGAAGGAAGGAAGGAAGGAAGGAAGGAAGGAAGGAAGGAAGGAAGGAAGGAAGGAAGGAAGGAAGAATGTAAGATCATGCCAAACTAGTTGATATGGTGTTAGGTAGGAAGGAAGGAAGGAAGGAAGGAAGGAAGGAAGGAAGGAAGGAAGGAAGGAAGGAAGGATGTATGGTCATGCCAAACTAGTTGATATGGTGTTAGGAAGGAAGGAAGGAAGGAAGGAAGGAAGGAAGGAAGGAAGGAAGGAAGGAAGGAAGGAAGGAAGGAAGGATGTAAGGTCATGCCAAACTAGTTGATATGGTGTTAGGTAGGAAGGAAGGAAGGAAGGAAGGAAGGAAGGAAGGAAGGAAGGAAGGAAGGAAGGAAGGTGTTTTATTGACTATTTACTGTTTTTAAGCAAGTTGAATTATTTGGTACAAAGTTTTTATGGTTACACCACTTAGACATTTTTACCATAATCCTCTAATATATTCTCTCTAAATGGATTAAAAGCAGAAATTTGATGCTGGGTCCACAAAAAAAGAATGTGTGAAGTTATTCATACGTTTATTTTCACATTTTAACCCTTTAAATTTAAACTAGACCTCATGGAGACTAATCATTGACCCATATATATTGAGATGTAGCACATTTTAGTTGTATAAATCTAAAAGTCATCAACATTAAGCGAACTGGACTCAAGACATTTGAGACACACATACACACACACACCCTCCCCCCAATACACACACACACACACACACACACACACACACACACAGACAGACACACTTTTCTGACTGGCTGTTTTTTGCTGCATGTTTTAAAAATTCATCTCACAGCGAGGAAGAGGAGGAACTGACCTTGTTTGCAGTTGGAGGTTTCCTGTCGTCTCTTTCTTACTGACTCACTGCATCCAAACCAAGCACGCTGCTGTTTGATTCAAACTCCCACAAGGCAATGCTTCAGAGCTGCAGTCATTAGTCAGTTAATGGAAAGACCAAATACTCTCTGTTTGCAGCTTCTCACATGACATGATTTGCTGCTTTTCTTTGTCATTATTCAGTAAATCACAAATATTCAGCTTCTGGACAGAAACCTGCAGCTTCCTCTCAGCTTTATGGAGCTTTATAGAGAGTTTCAGCTCATTGTTTAACTGCAGCTTTACTTCTTCTGGTTCAGTCTCAGAGCTCTCATAGGCTGCGTTCACACTGCAGGCAAATCTGATTCTAATCTGATTCTAATCTGATTTTTAGTCCTGACTGTCCACACTGTTTTTAGCAAGTGTCCAAATCGGATCTGGCTCTGTTCAGACTGGGCCACACCAATGACCAATCTGACAGGTTACTATGGCAACATCGTCGGATCAGAGGCATCATCTTGCGTGTATTGTGTGATGTCATATAATTGCGACAGCGACAGCAACAACAAACCCTCGAGCTTCTCTTGAACTGAGCCATCTCCCCAAAGATTAAGAGTTTGGTTTGGTCCTCTGTCCATGGACTGATGTCATTGGTAGTTATGATGATAAAGCTCCATAAAGCCTCACCTGGACTGAGCTCACCTGTCTGCTGCTGGTTTTTTATCTCCTCAACAACCTCAGTCATGTGATGCAACCCAGCGTCCATTGGTGTAACCCTCTGAAAACACATCTGAAGTTTATCAGTCATGTCAGTATGAACAGGAGGAACAATCACACATCTGTTCCTTTTAATAAGTGAAAGCATCTCTGAGCCTGAGGACGATCTGAAACCTGAGTCCTTATTGATCAGATTATTGACCATCAGGAGCCTTTAGACTGTAATTGATCTCTCCTCAGGGACGAACAGAGATCTGCTCCTTTATTTAACCCTTTATGTCTGAGAGGAGAGGAGGTACTAGTACTTTACTGTAGTACAGTTAGAGGTACTTATACTTTACTGTAGTACAGTTAGAGGTACTTGTACTTTACTGCAGTACAGTTTGAGGTACTAGTACTTTACTGTAGTACAGTTAGAGGTACTAGTACTTTACTGTCTTGTACTTTGACACAATGGATAATATAACAAGCTTTTAAATACTGCATACTACATCACTATAATACTGCAGTACTTTTACTGTAATACTGCATACTACATCACTATAATACTGCAGTACTTTCACTGTAATACTGCATACTACATCACTCATAATACTGCAGTACTTTTACTGTAATACTGCATACTACATCACTATAATACTGCAGTACTTTTACTGTAATACTGCATACTACATCACTATAATACTGCAGTACTTTTACTGTAATACTGCATACTACATCACTATAATACTGCAGTACTTTTACTGTAATACTGCATACTACATCACTATAATACTGCAGTACTTTTACTGTAATACTGCATACTACATCACTATAATACTGCAGTACTTTCACTGTAATACTGCATACTACATCACTCATAATACTGCAGTACTTTTACTGTAATACTGCATACTACATCACTCATAATACTGCAGTACTTTTACTGTAATACTGCATACTACATCACTATAATACTGCAGTACTTTTACTGTAATACTGCATACTACATCACTATAATACTGCAGTACTTTTACTGTAATACTGCATACTACATCACTATAATACTGCAGTACTTTCACTGTAATACTGCATACTACATCACTCATAATACTGCAGTACTTTTACTGTAATACTGCATACTACATCACTATAATACTGCAGTACTTTTACTGTAATACTACATAATGAATAATTCAGTGACATCAGCACAGGTCAGATCAATACTGTTCTGCTCAGTCTGAACTAAATGTGTCCACTGAGCAGAAACTGAAGCTCTGCTGACAGAAACAATGTGACAGTGATTAGCACGCTAATAATACAAACAAAGTACAGAAAAATAGAAAGAGAGAAATAAAATGCAGAATAGAGCATTAAATATAAGATTGCAGCATAAAATAATGCTTTGCTTTAAAATCATTAAAAGGACATAGAGTGCAAATGAAAGATTAAAATGTAAAGTGCTTTAAAAGAGCTCAATCATAAGCTCAGGAGAAGAGAAATGTTTTTAACCTGGATTTAAAAATGATTTCAGTTCTAGTTTGTTCCAGTTGTGTAAAAGCTGCTTCATCATGTTTAGTTTGAACTCTGGGCTCAACTATCTGACCTGAGTCAGTAGATCTCAGAGCTCTGGGCTCAACTATCTGACCTGAGTCAGTAGATCTCAGAGCTCTACTGGGTTTATATTCTACTAACATGTCATTCATGTATTCTGGACCTAAACCATTCAGTGATTTGTAGACCAGTAGCAGAATTTTAAAATCTATTCTATAGCTGACTGGGAGCCAGTGTAAAGACTTTAGAACTGACTGGGAGCCAGTGTAAAGACTTTAGAACTGACTGGGAGCCGGTGTAAAGACTTTAGAACTGACTGGGAGCCAGTGTAAAGACTTTAGAACTGACTGGGAGCCAGTGTAAAGACTTTAGAACTGACTGGGAGCCAGTGTAAAGACTTTAGAGCTGACTGGGAGCCAGTGTAAAGACTTTAGAGCTGACTGGGAGCCAGTGTAAAGACTTTAGAACTGACTGGGAGCCAGTGTAAAGACTT